>VXBJ01000189.1:520810-587639 GCA_013400055.1 Nycticryphes semicollaris | reverse complement strand
CGGGGGGGGTCTGGGGGAGAAGCGGCAGCGGCCCGTTTAGTTCGAGTGTAACGCGTTAGGTGGGGAAGGGAACATCGGAGCGTTGCCTGATGTAGGGAAACGGTGTGACAGCTTTTCGGGCCGTGCAGCAGAAATCAGGGAAAAAGCTGACATCGGTTTGAACGGGTCTGGATCCGTGTTAAAAATCTAAATCCCTAGGTGATAACTTTACGTGCTTGTAAGTATTTCTTTACAGTTTCCACAAAAAAAAAAAAAAGTATATACAAATGATAGACGCTTTTATCTGTTGAAGAGAAATTGAATTATTGTTCCATTTCTCCTCAGTATTATTTAAATTTGCTACCTAGCAGCGACCACATACTATTGCTTGTCTGAGGTACAAAGAAGCTCAACAGTTTTTCAGTTTGTATATTCAAGAGTCATTTGTATTTTTTTCCACAAAAAGCTAGTAACTTCCATTCCTTATGCAGTTTTAATCATCCTCAACTAATACAATTATAGGATAGTGTGAACAAGCTAACTGGTGACAAGGTGTCCCAGTTTTAAGGAGCCCTGAATGTATGCTACTACTCTTAGGAGCAGTATAGCATTCTTCAGTCCCTTCTGGTGGAGGGCTCACTACCCCAAAAGAGGAATCAAGGAACTCTTCTGTCCTGCTTTGAAGTCCTTGTTTTTCAGTGTAGACCGTGTGTATTTCTCAGAATTTATATGTGCGCAGCCTGCAGTTTACTTGAGATGTATGCCTTGAGCTTTACTCATTCATTCACCTGCTCAGAATTTAAGAAAAGGCTAGGTCACACCAAGTAGTGCTTTTGAAAATAATTTACCTTGTTTGGTCTAAGTACTTTCATTAGTGGATTCTTGCATTTAAGTAATGAGTATGAGGTGGGGCTTTAGGGGTAGCGACTTTAATAAGAAATTAAACTATATGTGTCCACACTTTAAATTGTCACGGTTTTATTTGTGTAATATAATTGACTGGGAGCTATCATTTTAAGAACCACTAAAAATGTAAACAAAAATACTGCTGCACATAAGCACAAAACCAGCTTTTGGTGGTGAAATTCCTACCAAAATAATGTAAGAGTGCAGTTTTAATTAATCAGGTTGAAAACTAACAAGTTATAGGTGACTGAGTTCTGCGATTGTTTATTTTAAGGCACGTGACTTCCAAGTTAAGAGTTCTGGCTTTGAATTTCAGTGATAGCTGATCCAGTGTGTCTTCTTCTACACTGGGAAATTACTACAGGACCACTGCTACCATCTATGCAGCAACTCCGGCGTTAGTAACGTGGAGCAGAAATAGCTCCAGCTGCTGTTTCTCCAGCACAGTGTCCAACTGCCCTGGTAGCCATGATGTCACGGTAGAGGCTGTGGTGGTAGTGCCCCTCTCTACCTTCCTCCCTCTGCCCTCTGTGGAAGGTTCTGTGATAAACAGCAGTCCTGCAAACTAGCTAAGCACAGTCTGTGCTCAGAGGATGACTGGCTTTATGACCACAGCTTTGTTCCTGCAGTGGAGTAAACCTGTTTGGTAACCCTCTAACGTGGCCTGGGCTGTAACACTGTATGCTCTGTTAAAATGGGTGCCTCATCTTAAAGCATTGACACACATCTGTATCCCAGCTCTAAATTACCATTGTTAGATTCACAGTGCAAGCAGACTCTTAACACACAGATCACAGCACAGCCACCAGGCTAGAATGAGGTTTCTAAACCTGCTGGGTCCTTGTCTTCACTCCTTGCAATTTTTCAAACTTTGTAGCCAGGGGAGAAAGAGAGAACCTGAAGCCAGCAAAAGCAGAAACTGGCTTGTAGGGCAAGCCAGTGAGGACTAACAAAGGTCAAGCCCTATTTAGATTACCATCTGAAAGTCATGTGGAGAGTAGCCCAGAGTGGGACTGCGAAAAGTACCTTGAGTGCCTCTAGGTATTGCTTCATCGTTTAGGACCAGCAGCAGAAAACCTGGATTATTAAGTTCTCATCCACTTTTTCCATTTTGGTGTGTGTCTGATGTAGTGCTTCAGATGTTTGTAGAATTACAAATAGGGCAAGAGGACATACTAAGGGAGCTTCCCCACAGGCAACCAGTGAAATTATATCCTGAAAAGAAAAGGGACAACAGGATTCAAAGTCTGTATGGGCTTTTGAAGGAAACCTTAACAGCAATGGTGTTTGAACATGTAGGTGGTTAGATATTAATCATGGTTAAGACTGTGCTGATAGCATATGATTGGGAGAAGTAATTGCTGTTTTATGACCTTACCTAGAAGAGAATCCTAAATCTATTTTAGCATGCTAACAGTTTGGACATATATTTTATGTCTGGAAGAATGTTTCAAATTTTCCTTCTAGATATAGCCATTACTACGTTTGCTAAGTGAACGATTGAGGACAACTAAGTGTGTGCTTTAAGGTAGGTTGCGGCAGTTCTTAAAAAATAGTGTCAACACTGCTCCAAATTTATGGGGGTTTAGTACTGCAAAGGTTTGTCAAGAATATATTTCCTTTATAATAGCTGTTGTGGAAGATCTCCCTTTTTATCTTCATATCTGTGCTAGATACAGCCATGAAAGTTCAGGGGCGGCATATACCACAGGACTTAATGCCGATTTTCATGGGAGCAGCAAAGCCAGAGTATTTCCTCCTGGAGTCAAATCCTTGGAGGACTAAGTAGCAGATACCTGTTACATGATCGGTTAAGAGTTCCACAAGCGAAAGCGAACACTTTCCTCAACAAAACTGAGTTGGAAAGGAGAAGAAATACGGCTGCAGAGGAAACATACTTACAGCCTTCTCTTCTCAGCAGCCAGTGCAGCGTGCTGCAGGCAAAAACATAAAATTTCTTCTTTTGTTCCTGCCTTACCAGTAAGGTTTTAGTTGTGGGAGAATACAGTCAACGCTCTCTCTGATCTTCATCTCCTGTCACTAGCAGAAGTTAAAAGAGGAGCGATGTGATGTTTGTGGCAGAGAAGGACAGAAAGCGGGTCCTTGCAGGTGAAAGAAGAGACCTTGCAGAAGAGCAAAACTAGTGACAAGCAAATGGCAGAGGACCTGGAGAGACAAGAATGATTTTTAGAGAATAATATAGAGTAGAATACGTTGAGGAGAAGATCCCCATTTCTCATTCATTACCAAATATGTTACAAAGTGAACCTAGTAACCGCACAGATAATTAAGCACAAAACCCTGTGTTTGAAAGGACAGAGTTTGCAAAGCTGAAGTATTCAAAGGTTGGAGTATTAAACTTAGCTAAGTTTAATGAAAATTAAAATTGCCTAGGCAATCTTAGTTGTCTTGGTACATATGAATTATATAAATTAGAAATATTTAGTTATCAGATGATTGTTTTTCTCAAGCTGGACAGTACTCAGAACGGGGAAAGTTTTGTTAGTGCAGCAAGGTGGTAGCATTTGGTTCACTTTTGCATTAGACTGATCTGCCTTATTCTCTGCTCAACAAGCTATAACTGTTCCTCTTGGACATTTATGGCAGTGCTTAGTATGAATCATGGCTAATTTTTACATAAAAGTTAATTTCTCTTCAGAACATTTCTATGAGCTGAGGCAAAGTATTGGCATTAGTCTTACTCTAAGGATAGGGAATATAGCACAGTAATTTTGAATGCTCAGTTTGAGAGTTACTTGATTGCTTTCAAAGTATGTAATATAATTCAGTGGTGCACAGCACAGATGCTCTTTGCTTTGCAGCGTTACATGAAGTAGGTTCTAAGCAGAAGGTAAAAAAATGCAGAACATACTATCAGAGGTAGGTGGTCCCTCAGGTTCTGGGTTTAGTTATACTTCCAGCAATATTGCCTTCTTTCTTCCACAAACCATGCCTGTATCTTTTCAACTGAAAATGAAACTGCTGGTCCCGCAGAACTGCAACCCAGACAACCCCAAAGCACATCCAAACCAATTATCCTTCTCTTTAGATTAATTCTTTTATCCAGTTTTATTTCCCAGTCCTATTCATTCCACCAATACAAGAAGACAAATAGGTGTTGCACTGCTAACAGGGGAAGGAAGGACCAGGAGAATAAGCAGGAGGGGAGAGAAATGCCTCTAACTCATAGCACTGCTGAAGACAGAGTGCCATGGATTCATGTCACTAATTCCAGGTACACTACAGCTAGTAGGATCCTCTTTCCCACTTGCAGGAAAACCCAGTTTGACAACAAATGAATCAGGTATTCTTAAAACAGCCTTTTCCATTTCCAAGCAGCCATACTTTAATTCCCAGACATCCACAGTAATTCTCTGGACGCAGCAGTGGACTCATGGAAACAGTAACCACAATGTATAATAAAGTATACCGACACAATGAGGTTTGTCCAACAACTTTGATTTTTGACCTGAATTCCTTGTGTTTGATATCAGGGACAACGTAAGATGATTATCATAGGCTTTTATATAGACAGTACTGCATGCCATATCTCAAGTATTTAAAAGAAACCTTTAGAATGAGGTGAATATAGGTTAGGTACCTAGTATAAAAAAAATCTTTTGATAACTAGGACATGGTGAAAGTAAGCAATTGAGAAGAGGTTATTGTATTGGAAAATGTCAGGCAGTAAGTTCCGATAGCACAACTGGCTCAATCTGATGCATTAAAAACATTTATTGAGAATGTAGTCCAGCCAAAAGGGGTAGAAATTAGATAAAAAAGAGGTTAATTAGGATCATTCTTCTTCATTTTGCTCTTCTGCTTACTGTTTTCTTTTAAGCTGTACTGGCTCCAGCTACATCCTTTACATAATGATAGCTGCATCTATTTGTAAAGTAATCAATTTGCTGGTCATAAGCTTCACCTATGTTCTCTCAGCAATAAGCACTTAAAAAATACACTGTCTTCACCAATCAAGCTTTTAATTTGACCCAAGAAAGTCACTAAGCGACAATACAAACTTAGTGTATGCTATGTTTTGAAAGGATTATTTTTCTTTATGGAATACCAAAAAGTGTTCTGGGTTTTTTATAGCCATAGTGCAGAGAAAATAAAACTGATAATCAATATTGTCTGCATTTGTCAGATTGAATTGTAAAGCACAAATACATTATTTACAAAAGGTTTTAAGGAAGTGATGCATTCAAAGCAGTATCCTAAATTAACATTTAATGACTGCTTAATCTGCACCATAAACCAGGGCCTGTGAAAGGAAGGAAGGAAGGGAGTTCAGTACTGTAGTCTTCTGGAAAATTCTGTCTAAAACCACACCTGAGTATTTGAGTTTATTTTTAATTTCAGTTCTGCTATTTGGAATTAAAATTTTTATCTGCATTTTTATGGCTAAATCCAAAGTGTGATTTAAATTTGGAAAGAGTTCCAAAATGCAGAACAAGCGAGGGATCTGTTTCTGAGATGTATGTTTCTAGCATGTATGATGTAAAGTTGAAAAAGAGAAAAGAATGGAATAAACCAAGATAATACCATGTTACTGGTCTTCTAACTGAGACCATTGTTGAGGTCTTAGAAAGAGACTGTGGACTCCAGAGGTGGAAATTTAAAGGTAAAAAAAAAAGTCAGTGAAGGAATGTGGTCAGAGGGATGCAAAAAGTGTTTTTTAAAGTGAATGGCGGAGAGGTAGGTGGATATCTGTAGCAGCACATGAGATCTCTGGGACCTGTGGTTTATTTTCAGAACTACATAGATGCTGGGGGAAGTTGACGTGCACTGGGTGAATTTAACAATGGGAGGGTGCAGGGCACAAAAGGAATGTTTCTAGAACTACAGAAGAATAAGGGAAATCAACAGGAAAGAAATTAATAGCTTTAAGTGTGTTTTGGAAAGGAACAGGGTATGAAAGGACATAAAAATATTGCTGTGAAGTAAGAAATCTCTGTAAACATTGCTTAGTAAAGGCAGGTTTGAAAAGCAGTTTTGACAGTGTGTAGGAAAGACAGACAACAGAGAGGAAATGAGGAGCAGGAATTCAAAATCTGAGCAGCACTAGAGGAGCTGAGAAGGATGAGACAATGTAAGATGTTCAGTTGAGGTGAGAGAATCAGCAGCAATGATGTGGAATGGAAGGACTTTAGGGTAAAGAATCTAAGCTGATGGTATAGAGAAGGGCTAGAGTGACAGAAAAGGCAAGGCATTAACTTAGGTAGGAGAAGCCCCCTCTTTGAAAGGCTCTGAAAAGAGGACAGGAAAAAAGCTTTAAAATTGTCTGGATTATTGTCACTGATTGCTTACTGTGTCATCTCCAGGAGCTAAAATGAACAAGAGAAAATCTTATCTTTAAATTCAAGATCATGCCTTTAAACTTAGTAGCTTTATTGAAATTTTGTCATGGATGCTGGAACTAGGAGGGAAGTGGCAGCACTGCCAGATGAAATGGTTTTACCCATGCACTATCCCCTCCTTTGCACAAGCATGCAAGCGTGTGCAGCCAGAAAAATGAGCCCCAGTCTCAACAATGATTTGGATTTAAAGCAAGGCAAAGAATGGTTAATTTTTGTCTGTGCTGGTCTTCCTAGTCCAGTTTAGTGTGGGAACACACAAGTGCCCTTGAGCATTCAAGGGCAGGACTAGTCCTTTCAGTAGCATTTCCATGAACCTGGAGTGGTCACCTTCCCTGGAGAGCGCAGAGCCATTACCAGGGCTTAGCACAGCAGGGATGAGGAGCAGGTGCCTTCCTCAGCAGATGGAGCCTCTACAGTCCCCCACATGCACTTCAGTGTTTTCCTAGTCCTTTAGCAATTGTTTGAAACCCAGAGAGTCAACATGGTTGAAAACTGCTCACTTGCATTCCTTTTTCATCCTCTCCCTCAGATTTAGGGTTTTTGTTTTTCCTTGGTTTTGGTGTTTGTTTTTTTTTTCCAGAGGCATTAGCAGGATGAGCTAACACAAGAGGATTGGCAACATGCAGCTGGAAAAGGATAGAGCCTTGTCCATATTTAACTTAGGTTGATGCTGTTTCTGGGATTGAGCCTTTAGAGTGTGTTTCCATGAGGATGCAGAAGGATGATACACACCTCATTCTTTATATCTTATCTTCCTCCCGCGCCATTCAAGGTTTCAAACATCTAGTGGCCATCCTTCCTTACTTTGTGCCAGCTCTGTTTCTGTACCTGCCCTAACATTCTAAAGCATCAGGAAACAGTCCCTCTGAAAGAGCAGATACTTCTACCATTGCTGTTTGAAGGAGTCCTGGCTGAGGAATTCTTCAGGAGGTAGCAGGGATGAGTGCTCTTAGAGCCATTATATTTGTTCAGATGCACACAAGACCTCAGCAAGTCCCATGTGAGGACTGTAATTTGGTCTAAGTAGAATTCCATTAGCTTAAAAGTGATATGCTCCCCATTGTTTGGCCAGAAGTGCTCTGAATGCATATAATACATTATCGTTAATGCATTATTAAACTGTTCATTGCCTTTAATTCAAAGAGCCTGGGCGTGGTAGACTGAAATAATCTGATCTTTATTCTGGGAAATACAGAGAAAAACTACATGTGTGTCTGTTGCAAAGTTTGAAGTAATTTAGTGAAACAATTGTCTAATAATTGTTATAAATTATTCTTAGATGTACTGTTACAAATTGAAAAAATACAGCTCCTTTAAAAATCACACTGGCGTTACAGTCGAGCATTAAAAGGAGTCCCATGCTTTGAAAGCAGGAAGATAAGACCTACGTATGAATATACTTAAACATTCATTTGCATATGGCAACCTTGATTTTTGGCTGTGATAGATCAAAAGAAATTCAGATTCTGAGCCTCGCTTTTTACAAACCTGTTTGGGCCTGTTTCAGTCCCAATATAAGCAACAGCATCCATCATATTCCTTTAATTTATGTTTCTTGTTGCAGTGCTAAAAGAGATGCAGAGCATAATTGTGCATTAACCAATTTTCTTAAATGGATAGCATGTTGTAAAGAAAATACTGTCTCTGCTGTACTTGGCCTTTGATGTTTGCATTAGGGAAGTGAATGAGAATCCTGAAGTGGCAAGTTGAAGGGATTTCCTGGTGGTTTTCACCCAGGAGCTTCTGAAGCTGTGGGACTACACCGGTGTTAAATTTGTAGCAGGGACACAGTTTTACCTAACTGCAGTTGTCTTGTTTCATTTTTTTTTAGGTCAGAAGAACTAATAAAATCTAGAAGGAGGCGACACGTTCATCAAATATGGAAGAGGATACCAAACCTCTCTTGATTCCTGTGGGAGGTGATGAAAGCAACTATGGAATCATGAATATACAGTTTAATCCTGAAGATTTTAAGTGCAAAAGGTATGGGGAAGCCTGACCCCACAGAATGATTATATAGCAATGAGTTGCTTAGTCTTTGCTTTTAGCAACAGAATCCTACAGACAGAAGGCTAACATTTGGAATCCAGGATCTGAATGCAAACAGTTCCTGCTTTGTCTCTATATGATATTATTTCCAAGCACCAGGTGAACACGTGTTCAGATTGTGTTTTGATTATGAGGCCGAGACTTTTCTGTTGTCATCACTCCAATAAGAACTTGGCATGTGGCTTTTAAAGTGCTCTTCAAACACTGAATGTCATGTGTGTATTCTGAAGCATGATGTTTTTCATTTAGCACAACAAACTGAAATGTTCAGAAGACACAAGAAAGCTTGCCAGATGCTATGTACAAATGGCTCTGTATGCATTCTGCTGGTGATGCTGGATGGATATATTATTTGCTGGTTCTGAGGGAATTGAGTGACTTCACTGCCTTTAGGGAAAAAACTGTAGTATTTTTTGAGATTGAGAAAATATGAAAAATTCAGCAGCCCGGCCTGCAAAAATAATACTGATCTAGCTAAGTGGTTATTTCACTTGTTTTCTTAGAGTTTAACAGCTCTGTTCCCCAAAGGAAGTCAGAGTAGGAGACTTACTCTGCTGTTGCAGTTAACATGTCTGTGAACTGGTCCTGGAACCAAAACTGAGACCGGAGTGGGAACTAACCTTGTTGTGGTAGAGGAGGCACCAGCTCTCCTGTTTGAGACGGAGTAGCCCCATGCTACCTCTGTGGCTCTCTTTTTTTTGTCCTTTGCATCCAACCTCACATTTCAGCAGAGCAGCTTTCCTGAAGGAGCTGAAGATGGCACTGGTGTACAGAAAATCATCTAGGTGGCGCCCACTTGGGCCCAGCCTGCATCTTTGGAAAGGCCTGAGAGCCTGCTTTACGCTTTAGCCAGGGGCTGACAATCTCTTCTTTTTCTCTGCAAGCAAAGGAAGGAGGATAAGGGTTTTAGTGAGCCCAGGGGGCAAAAGGAGCACTGGTGCAGGAGCATACAGAATTGTGTATATAAGGATTAGGAAACAGTAGAGTAATTTCAGGTGGAAAAAGTAAAATAAGCAAAATGAATTCTTGCTCTATCATCTCCCTGAGGAGTGTCTGAGGTCCCCCTGGCATAAGAAGACTGCTAATTTATGTGGCTTTTGGAAGATCCTTGTGTTGGAGGCAGTAAGTGTTGTGTTTGAGGAACAGTGTGTTTCAGGTGGTGTGGTGACGCAGGAGCAATGAGAGAAGTTTACACCTGTGTGATATATCAAAATGCCAAGATGCACTTTTCAATAGTGAAGTTAGGTATTGTTTCTTCATTATTTAGGTTTGGTTTTTTTCTTGTGATTTCTTAAGTTTGGAGACTCAGGCTCCTAAAAGGTCATAGCATGTAGCATTTGATTCCCTCCCCATAAGCAGAAACATGTACTTGGATTGTATTCTCACCTCCACAGCCTCCACCTTTGCAGATCCGTCCACTTTGTCCTTATTGCTCCTCCTTTAAATTTTTCTGTTTTGTACAGCCTAGTCTTTTACCTCCCAAGCATGCAAAGACAGAAAGATGAAGGGCATGAGCCCTGGTATATCAGGAAGGCCTGGAAATCGTAGTGGAGCCAAACAAGGCTGAACTCCATCTCTGCGCATTAGAAGAGGCATTAACAATATTTAGAAGAAGGAATGGGGGAGAAGGGGCCGTAAGGTCTGTGTCAGGCCTGGTGAGAGCAGTGGAGGATTGGAAGGGCCTCTTCACGAGTAAGGGAGTAATCTCCTAGGAGCATCTCCTGGGAGAGAGGTATCAAAGAGTGCAAGTGCGATAGTGGAGGAATAGTGATGGCTCTGCTTAGTTTGCTCTTTTTTTTTAACTTGCTATTCAGAAACCTGATCAGCTGTTGGTGGGTGGTCATCTTGCTTTGAAGTGTTTTGTGTGATTTCCGTGTAATCACTGTTTGTCTGTCTTAGTGCTGTTCTGTTCTTTTGTTTGGATTGTTTGAGATTTGACGGCATTTACATAGCTATTTAGTTTTCTTAACTGCTCGGTTTGGGATTTGGGATTTTTGAAAGGCGTGTTTTTCAGTGTTTACATAAGAACAATAAGCTAATTGTTTTTTAGAGTTGTAAATTATTTTGTGTATTATTCTTTTGCTAATTTAGGGGAAACAGAAAGCCACTTTTAATCCTCTTAAGGAGGATGTTATTGTTCTTCACAATGACCCGAATTACTCATACCGTATTTGGTGTGTTTTGCCCATTTTGTAGGTCCCTTTAAAAACTAGAATGTCATTGCTGCAATGGCTTATTGATGATTACAGTATGCAAGAGGGGGAGTTTCTTTTTTTCTTCTGAATGCTCTTTAAATATTTATTGTCAACAGATACTGCAGTTATCTTCAGGAATACTTGAACCTTTAGAGAAGCAAATGATGCTTTGTGTTGGTTGTTTTGCATATGAAGAAACTTGACATTGCCCCCTGCTAAAGAGAGATCGAGCCTTTTTCTGTTCTTTTGAAGTCCTGTAGGATTCTCACACAATGTAGCTGTAGCAATTAAACATCTATAAATTAAACAGTGTCTGTAGATGGCAGAGAAGCCTTTTTCATGCAAAAGTGGTTGGTTCCCTTTTATTTTCCAAGTTCCTTTAACTTACACAAGTTACCCCTAAGTGGTGGGGACTAACCTGTGCAAAACTACCCTTTCTACATTTGTTATGCTTTTACAGCTCCATACCCATGTGGTCTTTGTACTGCTTTGCGCACTTTTCATTTTTCTGTGTTGCTAATATTTTTACTAATTCTTAATATTATTGCTTCCTAATTGTGAATAATTAGAACCTTCTTAATCAAGAAACTTAATACCTCTTTATAATAGAGTAAAATAGCTTTGCCATTTTTGGAGAAGAGGGAACCATGCTTGAGATGTGGTATGGTAAAACTTGTAGATTCTTCATCGGTTAAAATGTGTATCCTGTGAGCAACAGAGGTGACTTAGTATTTTGCTCTGAAAGGTTATTTTGGTTCTGCATCCAGCATTTTAAGATACTTTTGTGGTCAAACTGTAATCCTTATAATGACAATGGTGATAAGAATGTGCAAAAAGTTTAAATAAAATATATTGCAAAGAGAATGAAGATCTTATAGGATAAACTGTAAGGATACTGTTTACAATGCTTATGAAAATTCAAAACAGTGTAGAAAGTGAAGTGGTATTGTTAGAAACAGGTTTCCTTAAGAGAAGTGCAATGACATCTGTAATGTTCCCATGCAGATAGGCTGTTGCCAGTAAAGAAATGGCACCTTATGAGTATAGTCTTATTACTACTTTTTCTCCTCACTTTAATTTCCATGATAGTGAATCAGCTTTACTCCTTAGTTTCTCCTGTGCCATATACAGGATTTCTATAATAATTTGGAGACTCCATAAAACAATAAAGCCGTAGGAATTTACTAGCTTTATTTCTGTGTAGTAATCCATCACATCCCTGAAAAATAACTGATCAATGTGGGCTTTTAAAGAAATCTGTGTAACTAGCTAAAGTGGCTCCTCATGGTTATTTTGGAGGAAAGAAATTGTTAAGCATTCTGCAAAGAGGTTTTTTTTCTTATTTATTTAAATATGAAAAGTTCGTCTAAAATGGTGTCATTAAAACTATCATGTAGAGCCAAAAAAACACATTGATACAAAAAAATGTGTTGTAACAGCTCAATACTCAGAACATTGCTTTTGATCAAATGTCCAGAACCAGTTGCTTGCTTTTTAAAAATATTTCAGTAAGCATATTCAGAAAACAGTATTATTTAGTTTAAAACTTCTAAAGATAGGTACTCCCATACTGCTTTGTTGCTCTGCAAGATGTAGTACATTGCTGAAAATATCCAGGAAAAAGTTGTAGCACTTCTATGGATGCTAGCATTTGCAAGATTGTATGTAGTTTGTCAAACAAATTTTCCTATTGCGCTGTGCCCCCTAACCCTCCAAATCCAACACTTGAACTTTGCCTAGCACAAAATTTGGAAACAGCTTTGCTCATGAGCATCTCGTTTTATTCTCTTTGGTTGCAAAAATTGCTGCCCAAATTCATAACATGAGGAAGCTTGGACACAAACTTTCCCTTCTCCTGGACCAGCACTAGAATTCATACAAGCTGTTCCTTCGTGCAAGTGAGAAATATTAGCAGACAAGTAAAGCTGCAGGTTTTCTGGGAATGGTTTCTGAAGTACATGTACAGGGTGTAGTGTATGGGAGGTGTATCTCCTGCATGAGATCCCACATCTTGCCCTTACTCATTGTGCTGTGGAAAACGGCTGTGTTTTATACAGGTATGTTTGCCCTGGTAAAAAGAACATTGTTTTTCAGGATAGCTATTGAAATAAAAATTGCAATTGTTTTTTTTTTTTTTTTTTTTGTATGGGGATAATACATTCATTGGACACCGTAGTCTATCTCAATGCATGGAAATTGTCTACACTGTTTTGTGTTGTCGCACCCTCCACTCATGTAACCTCTCCCCTTCCCTCCAGATCACATTGTCCCACATCCTTTCCATAATCACTTTGCCACATGAGAGATGTAAAGTAATTGCCTGTATAAATCAGGAAGTTTTCCAGGAATCTGTTGCAGCAGTTGATGCTTGCATGTACAGAGTACATGTCTCCTAGACTCAAAGTCCCTAAAGAGATTTTTCCAAAATACATCCCAGATTACACCCTACCTGCATTGAGCTTTGAAAATCTCGGTCTTGGAGAACTTCTTTACATCTTTGAGAGCTTCTCAGACCTCTATCTGAGTATGTCCTCCAACCAGCCTTTGTTCTGGGTGTAGCTGGGGTCTGGGAAATTACGTGCTACCCTCTCCTATTTGGGATCAGGGAGGAAGGTTGCATCCTAGCCTGCCCACATAGCTTCCAAGTCAGGCAGATTTTTTCAAAGAGATCTCTAACAGCTATAAAACCAATGGGTGGACAGTCTGTTTTAGCACAGATGTTTGCTCAGTAAGACGAGAGGTGCAGTGGTACCCTGAAAAAAAGAAAATTAATTGCTGCTTTAGATAATTTTCATTCTCAACAGATGTACAGCAGAAGGGATCAAGAAGGAAAGTAGCCCAACTACGGGCAGCATTAAACATGTGCGCTCCTCCAGACAGGAAGCAACAGCAGTGATTCTGTAGAATTTCTTTGGAGTTGTTTGAATTTTGTTTTCCTCACCCACAGATTAGATTCTGGATCGTACCATTCTCTTTTGTGCTGGACCATAAATTGCTTGTTCAATCCACATAGAAGTGAAGAAAAGGAAATATCTTTCTCTAAATAATTTTTTATCTACAGACATACTTTTTGGTACACAAGAAATTTTTCTTCATTTTTATCTGGGTGTTGACTAACAGCACTGCTTTCCCCATAAAATAGGATGTCAAAGTTTTCTGATATTTTAATTTTAAAATCATCCCTGGCTTTAACTTGAATTGCTTTAAAAAATAATCTCCTACTGTCTTCCTGTCTGGAACAGTTTTCTTTGGCATCCATGTTGGTAGCTGTTGAACAGTATTTTGGAGGAAATCTCTGCCATAGATCTGCTTGCTTTGAAACAAAATGCAGATTTTGTCTCATGTAATTTTTCCACAGTAGCAGTGGAAGATTATGGGAATGCACTAATAATATTAACTAATAATAAGATGGGAAAAGAGGTAGTTCTCATGAAGCTCTTCGCACTACGCAACTGCCATATAACAGCAAAACACATCCTTTTTGTGTTCTAAATATAACAGGTGTCAGTGACCTAAAACCAAACCAGCAGAGAGTTGACTTGGGGTGGGGAGGCATTTAAGCTTATTACATATCCTGTTTTCATAAATATAGTCTTTATTTTGCAGGTCTTCTAATGAAATATTTTTTAGCAGTGCCCAATGATTGGATCAGTCCAATAAATTTTAAGCTAAAACAATGAGGTCCTTTAAAAGTGACTGTCCATGAGTATTTTTGTATGTTATGAACCTATGGAATTGGTTATCTCTGTTGTCCCTCTGACTTAAGTAATAAAGCTATTGCTTAAAATATATTCCTGTTTAATATAGTCTCTCACTTAATTGTTTATAAGAGCACCACAGAAACCCACACACAAAATTTCCATCTTCATATCTAGGGGGCAAGGGGGAGTCAACTGAGAATGTTTTAAAAATTGAATGTGTGTTCACTTGAATTTCTGTAAGTTGGAAATGCCTTAACAAATTACCAAATCTGAGCCATTTTTTCCATGATGAACATGTACAAATTAATGCAGTCTAAGATGAAGGAAACGATCAATTTGTGGAGAAGAAAGTAATTTTTCACCATTTTCCACTTTTGTCAGTCAGTTTTTACTAGTCCCATCAATAGTCTTACCTGCTGTGTTCCTGTAAGCACACAGGACTAAGGACCTACCTTCACCTCTTCCAAAGATGCAACAACCAGCTTTAGAGCTGTATTCGTTTTCTTCCTCCGAGATAAAAGGTGGTGCCATGTTGTAAATGCCTGATGATCCACTGGGAAAGAGAATGGGATCTTTGTCAGTGTACTGAGAGCTGGGACAGCTGGTGTTGACCAAGTTCCTTTGTAGTCTGACCCAGAAATTGGCATTGGAAAACAGTCAGTACAAAGAGGCTTTGCTCATATTACAGGAAAAATGGCATGGATTTATTACTGACCTAATTTCTGCTTTTGATAGTCTGAAACCTGTTGTGATCTGTACTTTTGTGGGTTCTGGGTTTGGGTGGTTCTTGTTTCTGAGTGATTTAAACGTCAACTGGGAAGAGGAAGATCAGAACACTGTTGAGATTGTTTTAGGAATTAAAGGTGTTGGGGGAAAACAAGCCCCAAACCCTATATCAAGGCTTATAGGTCACCAGTATCCCCTTTCTTATTTGAGAAATTTCTCAAACCTGTCTCTAACAGAGAACTCTCTAAGCCTGTCTGTTAGGAGTGAATGCCACATAGGCAATAATATGGTATGCCTATATGGAAGTAAATGACACGATGAAAAAAAAAAAAAGTCTCTGACATATCTTGATTGGGTCACATATTTCTGGAAGCTTCCCTTGCATGAAGCTAGATTTATGTTTTGTTGTAGCTTTAGGAGGAGCTTTCAGTCTGATTGCTCTGTACATGGTGTGTACAGAGAAAACAAGGGGCTTGTGGTGTGGCTGTGAGGAGGAGGGAAGGAAGACCACCTGTATTGTGTAAATCTCTGTATTAGGTCTGTAGTACCTCTGTTAATGACAGTTTACCTTAATTGAATCTGAAGAGAAGTTCCCAAGTAGTTTGGAACTGCAAATGGGCATCTGTTGTTCTATGTGATGTGACAAATTCCATTCCTGGTTGCATTGGCTTAAAAATAGTGTGAGCACTTGGACTTACTTGGGCTTGGTTCCTTCCCCATTAAACACAATTTCATACAGTTTTTTTGGCTGGATTAGTAGTTCCTAGCCTAGTGGACCTCATTACCACCACTCACTCCTCTTTTTCTCTTTTTTCTGCTTCTGCATTCTTATGCTTTCTGTTTCTACCTCTGTTCCTCTTCGCTGCTCCTAGCAACACTGGTTATAAGCACAATAAGCTTGGCCAAGCTTCTTGACGTGTAGTTCTGGTGTGATTCATTGTTTAAAACTAATAGACTGGCTATTAGGTCTGGATTTTGCTGTTAGGTTGCCCTGCAGAATCTGGACATTTTAATATGGATGGTATAAACACATGGTTCCTTCAAGGATGGCAGTGATTTGGTTGCTTTTTGTTGGTTTTTTTTTTGCATTTGCTTTGTGTCACGTGAATGACAGACTCATCCTGAGTGACGCTGAACTGTTCTTCAAGGTGTGTGTTAGCTCCTGTGTTTTAGGTTTTTAAGGGTTTTCCTTTTCTTTCTTTTTTTCTGTCCTTTAGACCATTTCACGTGGAACCTACAAACATAGTCGGTGTGAATGATGACGTGCAAAGAGTCACTGATGAAGCTTCAGCAATGAATAAGCGGATTCATTACTATAGCAGGCTCACATCTCCTGCAGACAGGGCATTGGTAAGGCAACGACAGGGCCAGATTAACTGAGAGGTCTTTGGCTGGTTGGGTCTCCAACAGCCTAGGTTCATAAAAGAAGCACAAACAAAGGTAGGAGGAGAACCACCGCTCTGCAGCTTGCTTTGAATTGAATACCTAGTAGCTGAGTGCTTTAACAAGGTCTTGTGTTACCACAAGTTGTGGTTGATTTGTTGTGCGATGCCTTCACCATCCAAAGACAACAACATAAAACAGCCTGAATTTTGTAGCAGTGGTCCAGGCTGCCCAGATGTGTGTACTCGCTTCTCCCATCTATAAGATCATTTAAGCAGTGGTGAGCTGCAAGCAATGAACTAGCTGGATTTGTACTAATTCTGCTATCTAGCTAAAAATCCTATCAACTTTTTTTCATGGGGACAAAAATAATGTAATGTAGTCCAAACTTCTTTTTTTTTTTTTAAATGCACTTTTGATGGAAATATTTTTGTGATTTAGAGCAGTTAGGTTGCTGTATTTGAGACAACAGTTACTCTGGTGTTACTAATAAGTCTTGTTTTTTATCCATTTGTTAGATTGCTCCTGATCACGTACTTCCAGCTCCTGATGAAATCTACGTGTACAGTCCATTAGGAACTGCTTTTAAAGTTGACAGTTGCACAGATGGCTATGGTAAAAACTCCAGTATAGTGACAATGTATGTTAAGCACCTTGCCATATATTAGCCAGATAATGCATTATTATGGAATGTTCTGTATTATATTCACAACTGTTGTAGCTAAGAGGATAGTATGAAACAAAATTGCTTCTTAAATTATGCACTGGCTTTTTTCTTGTTTTCCTAGATTTATGATATGGAATACAATGATGGGTACATCTATATTAAGTATCCCATGGGGAATAAAACAGGTAAAACTATGAAAAATATATGCATTTGAAAATGGTTTCGGTAACATGGCTTGCTTTTCATTTTTCCATAGTGTTACTGATAAAGAAAGTAAAGTGTATTTCTCCCTCTTAACAGGCAGGCTTTACTTCTGGAATCATTCTCATCTTACTGATGGGCATTTTGACTCTTTATTGCTGCTACAGAGTTGTGAAATCACGGCAAATGATACGTAAGAGATACAAAGCTTCATAACCCAAATATTTTCATTAAGTGTGAAATACAGAGTTCTAATAGATTCTTAGTTTGTGTCTTTACTATATCTTAGACCTGACCTGACCTGCCCATAAAAGCTGTTCCTTTGAATGTCTCCCTACGTTTGTAGTCTGGATGTAAGCTCTCTAAGCTAAATATCTGTCTTCGCATATTAGGTTATCCTTCAGTTCCGTGGGACCCAAGTGTTATCAACCAAAACCAAATTCATTATCCTTATCATTATTTCAGATGTGCACTTACTAAGTGTTTGGGGACTGATGGAATTAAAAGCTTCATTTCTTCTCCATAAGCACTATCCAGTTCACTACATGTATTTCTGATCATGTTCTGCAGTGGAACAGTATGAGCTGTAGCTACATCTACTTGTGTTGCATCCCTCTACTACTTTGGTATTTGTATATATTCTGTGTTGGAAGCAATTTATGGACTATTGCCTCACTGAGAGTGCTTCTCTTGGAACATACTTTTATTGTTTAAAACTCATCTTGCAGCTCTTGTGGTTGGTGCCTTTATGCATAAACTAACCCCTCCCTTGTTCAAATAAAGGCAATTAAGATCTCTAATTTGTGACAGCTCATTTCAGGGCACTGTTGAGGACAAGTCCATGATCTGGCCTACTTTGTCGTAACTCCTGCAAAAGGCTTCGCCTGCAAATGCGTGGCTGCATTTTTGCCACCATGTCTTATTCCAGTGTTTCTGGAAGTACTAAAAGTTGTATTATGGCCACAATGAAAGCCTGTACTTCTTCAGGTTCCTTCAGTCAAACGCCTAATGAGTATTATACTTCAAAGTTAACAGCAATTTTCTTAGCCCTTGGAAGCACTGTGAATTTCTGTCAGAATATTTTGAAACAAGAACACATCCTGTCACGAAGAGTTCTACTGATTCTAATAGAACATTTTGAATAGATATGTTTCTGTTTTTTTATCTTCCTCAGCTTTAATAGATACCTCAAACTGGGAATTCCCAGATGTTTGCAAGTATTACTTTGGATCCTTTGGTCAATGGTCAAGCCTTTTATTTTCTATGGTATCACTTGTTGGAGCCATGATTGTTTATTGGGTGCTTATGTCCAACTTTCTTTTCAACACAGGAAAATTTATATACAGTAAGTATTACTTTTTTGTTAACTTTTACAGCTCTCTCTTGTAAGGATAACAACTTTGCTTTGTACTGAATGAAGATTTTCCATTTTACCTCATCTTGATTTTTATGGTACTGTGAGTGAAAAGTAAAGTGAGAATAAGTAACTGTGTATGGAGCTACTGGCACAGTCATGTATATCAACAAAGCCAGTTTCTCAGGTTCTCTCTCTTAAAGTGTAGTTTGAATAAAAGACAAAGTACCAATCATCTGATTTGCATGTCAGTGATGAGGCTTCTTGGTGTAGTTTACACAACCCAAACCTGGTTGCTTATTTCCACTTGTGTTTTCGCTACCCCCTTGTTTGCATGGGTGTAACTATTTGAACAGCAATATACCAGGCTAGACTGTTGAAATAATCCAGGTTCATGAAAAAAAGTCTAGTTACATTCTAAATTTCAGCAAACACACTCAGAGTGCTGCCATAGTGCAGCAAACATCCTTAAAGGAACTGTAACACTGTGGAAAGAATCATTCTTAGACTGGCATTGCTACCAAAGAAAGCATATTCGTTATTTACAGACTTGTACGTGCATAGAAACACAAGCTTTTGTGGATACAATCAATTACGTATGTAGAGTTGTGGGAGTAAATTATGGAAGTCAGAGCTTTGAAAATCTGACTCATAGTGTTGAATGGTACGACTAAGATTTAAGAGTTTCTGTTCTGAAGGTAATTAACAAGTCTCTGAGGCAAGTAACAGCACAGACACTTACACCTCTTAAACAATGTTTAATTAGAGTTCCTACCATCCCTGAAGGACATACTTTAGTCTATTGGTTGACAATTGATGTATTTTACAGCTGACATAATTCATATGTTGTTATGGCCGTTTCATTTTAGACTTGAGTTGGTTTGGGTTTTTTTTCAATATGGTTAGCACTTTAATCCTAAATCCTTCTAAACCAAATAATTCTGATTCTAATAAGCAAATTTCAGAATGATCAACACAATTCCTCTTCTAGGAAGAGGGTCCTGCTTTTCTCTGAGATTGGCATTTTACTTTATCACTTGCCTATATTTGCTAGGGGTTCTCATTGGAATTGCTCTGTGATAACTGTAATCATTGGATTCTTGTCCTAACTTTCATTGTGGCTACTTAATTACTAAGTTTTATAAAACAGATAATAGGATGTAGGTTTGACACAATGGCATCTTCCAGCCATAGGTTTCTAGGTTATTCTAAGCAGGCTATTTAATTCTAGCAGTATTTAATTCTAGTACATTCTTAAGACTTTTTTAAAAACCTGTACTTGCAGTTTAGGTGGGAGCAAATTGTTTTCCTAAGGAAGGATTGTCTAGAAATTAGTAGTACATGAAGAATACAAGAACTGTAAATCAAGTATGATATTCTGTTTTGTTTTTTAAGTGACCCCACTTTTGTTCTGTTTCTGTTATATGATATAGAAATAAAGCCACAAATACAGTTGCTAGTTCTAAACCACTTTTAAAGTACAGAGTAAATGTGAGTTTGCTATCCATCTATAACTAATTTTAAAGTGCTCTAGTTCCATAAAAGCTATCAGTTCTTCTGATGGATTCACACTAAGTACATTTTTTTTAAGCAGCAACACAAAATAGTGGTGGTGTGATGAATTATTTTAATTAAATATGCTGATTGTTATATACACTGAACTGTTACCAGTAAGTATGAGAAACTCAGTTGTCGTTCAGGGTGTCATAAATTGAAATGAAGAAACAAAAAATAGTTTTCTTCCCACAGGACTTTTTGCTGTCTTTGTGGGAAACACGCTGCTGTTAGTTGCATTTTAAAAATCTTGACGCCTACTGCCACAGTTAATTTTTTTGTCTGAATAATACTCCCACATGCAGCAGAAGCAAATTTTAACCAGGCATGCTAATTAAGTTTCCAAGCTGATAGCCTTTTTCTCTGTGTGTGTGTATATATGAAAAATACAAATAAAATTGTATCCAGTACTTACATACTGGTGAACTTGCACAAAGTCGAAAATGTCTGGTTTATTAGAGTAGTAAAGTAGCACAGAAGTGTACTGGAAACAAAATGTTATCCAAAATGACTGTGGACAGTGAGATTTAAATCTTTCCAGAGCATCCCTTTTCTAAAATACAACATCGAAGAAGCATCCCACAGAGCCTCTTCTGAAAAAAAAGATTAGAAAAATGAGTAGGGGAAGCTTCTTCTGTATACTACTGTCTGGACTAGAATAGCATGGTTTCATGCACTTTTCTGCCCCAAAAGAGGCTGTTTTTAAAGTGCATCTCCTCACTAACCTGCTGCACAACATTGCAGACAGAGCAGGCAAGGGGGGGTGTGCTGGGGGAACAGGAATGAGCAGATGGGGGTGGAGGTTCAGGAACTTCATAAATGGGGGGCTGAGAGGAAAGTAGTGCAGTGAGGGCTGCTTGAAAACACTTCTAAAAGGAAGTTTTAAAATACCCACTTGGGGCTGGGGAGAGTGCAAGTTGCTGTATCATGCCTCTGGTGTAATTTTCCAAAATATTTCCTTATTTAATTTTTATCAAGTCAGATAAAAGCCTGCTAGTACATTTAGGACATTGATAGTAATATATTCTTCTCCTTTTTAGACTTTGTTCATGACATTAATGTAACAGATATTGTTCCTGGCACGAATGGAAGTAACAAAGGTAAGAAGCCCTTACTAGTATTGTGTTTCCTGGTTTGGGTTGGGGTGTGGGTTTAAAAAAAAATAAATCATGTTTCCATGCCTAACCACATTCCAGTTATAAAATGTATACCTTAAGTTCTAGCTACCTGTGGTTAAAAAAAAACAACCTGTAATCTTCTATCTGGAATTTGTACTTCCACAGATAACCATATACTTGGAAGTCTTAATAATTGGGAGGAGGAAAAAAACGAAAAGGAAAGAAAGAAAGTGGGGGTGAGAATGAAGGTTAAAAAGCAAATTATAAGTTTGTGTATACCCAGATGGATCCTCCTTAAAACAATGAATGTTGGGCCTCTTGAAAGTAGTTGCACAATGAGGAATTGCCTTAAGGAATTTTAACTTTCACACCCAGAAATTGAGGCACATCAGATCTGTTTGCTGCTTAAAATCATGACTGGGGCATCTTTGCTCCTTACCACCCCTNAAAAAAAAAAAGCTGTAATAACAGATTTAATGATGCTGAGTGCAAAAAGAAAGAAGAGTCAGGCTAGCTACATGACTGTCCGTTTGTGTTTTGTGGAGTCTTAAATTTGCACAACTAGTGGAAGAAACTGCAGTCAATTATGAAGAGTCAATCTGTTGAGAGTTTGTAAGTAGGCAGAATGATGTAGAATGAAGGCAGGAGCTGTGCATTGTCAGCCTCTGATCTTTCTGCCTTTGTATAATAACAGAACTTGTAGTGCTTTGTTATGAAGCAGAAAATTTTCCCCATCCTGGATGCTTACGGGAATGGGGAAACATTTCATTACCAGCTGGATAGCTGTGTGTCAACACTAGCTGCAGCCATGTTTCTGGAGAACAGCTGTTGGAATCAGGCAAAGAAGTTGAGAAATAATTCTGAAAACCAGTTGATTTGCATTTGAACTAGTGTTGAATCCCATTTCTCCTACAGTCCTTACCACCAAGGCACCGACAGCTGCTGCAGTGCTCTTTTCTCTAGAGCTCTCTCCTGCTTCTGCTTTTCTGTCCCATTCATATGCAGCAAGGGAGACAAAGTAGACAACAATATTCCACAGCATCCTGCAGCAACTGCAAGATTTAAAGCAGCTGCTTCACAAAATTAAGGGCTGCCAGATGCTCAAATAACTCTTGGCAGGGCATTCAAGGCTGCCAAGGAAATCAGTAAGAACAAAAATATCTTTCAAGGTCTGAATCCTTGGAAGCCATGGAAAGAAACCAAATGAGAAAACTGGAAGGAAAGTGTCATAGTGGTCTCTCAAGAAAATTGATAGAATACTTTTCACAACTTTGCATTTGTAATAGAACAAGTGTGTGGCCAATGTGGGAAGGAGGCTATCGAGTATTGTGGGAATGCCAAAATTTAAAATAAAACTTGTGAGAGCAGTAAGACATATTTCAGCACATAAGTTTGTAGGTATGCATTAGAAAGAAGTGCTGATTTTAACAAAAATCAAATAAACACATTTTATCAAAGGATCTGTGTGGTTGGTTGGTTTTGTTCCAGTCGCTTGTGCAGGTGCTGCCATTGATCAGCCACCATGTAACTGGAGTGTGACATTTCCGTTTGGCAGTGTTACAGGTACATGCCTTAAATTGCTTCTGTTGTGTTGTCTAGCAGTAAGGTACTTGCACTTGGCATGGCACCATGAAGATAGGGTGATTTAGTTCAGTGCAGGAGTTTTAGAGCTGACAGTTGTTACAGTAGCTTTCTTGTCATCCCTACTTTATGGTCCCAGAGCAACGTTCAGTAATATATGGGCTCTTCTGTACACAGATGCACAGGCATCTTGCGTCATATGATCTTACTGAAGTGTGCAGGGACAGATTATAATGCTAAATATGCAGCCAGATGCAGAGGTGTGTTGCTGTGACTCAATTACAGCAGGTGCATGTAGGCACTGAACACACCTAGTTATAGGTATATGACCTTGAAGGCTGGTACTGTGTCACAGCTCAGGCTTCAGATGAATTAGTCTTTGTTGTACTCAGCTGAAAGAACTGTAGCACTTATTAACTTAGAGTGTGAGGTGTGTAGCAGTGATGATACCTTAGTGCTGAACTCCTCATAAAAATACAACAAACAAACAAAAAAACCCCCACAACCCAAATAGAAGTTAGGAACTGAGTTGTCAAACATTGCTGTTGAATGGTCCTATTCACCATAGAAAATAGTCTGCAGAAATTGTGGCTGTGAAGATTTTGTGCAAGTAAAACCTTTTTCATCTAGGGATATATATATTTTTTTTCTCTTTTCTTCCAGTCATTTGTCCAAGTGCTGCTAGCGGTCACCCACCACAGAACAGGAGTGTGATAGTCTCTTCTGGAAACAATACAGGTTTTGAACTCTTTGAGGAATGGTGGAACAAATCGAAAACAGTACCATTTTACCTGATTGCTGTTCTTCTACCACTTCTAAACCTGAAGTCTCCATCCTTCTTTGCAAAATTTAATGTCCTAGGTAGGTAACAAATACCATTAAAGCATTGGATCATTGTGGCTAAAAGCTATAGAAAACAGTGAAAGCTACTTCAGTGTGCAGAATCACAGAATAGAACCATGGAAACATTTAGGTTGGAAAAGACCTTTAATCCAGTCCAAGTACGAACATGCCCATCACTAAACCATATCCCTAAGCACCATGACTACACATCTTTTAAATACATCCAGGGATAGGGACTCCACCACTTCCCTGGGCAGCCTGTCTCAATGCTTGACAACGCTTTCAGTGAAGCAATTTTTCTTCATGTCCAATCTGAACCTGCCCTGGGGTAATCTGAGGCCGTTTGCTCTTGTCCTGTTGCCTGGCCTGTTACTCTGGAGAAGACCCTCCACCTCTCTATAACCTCCATTAGGTACATGTAAACAGTGATAAGGTCTCCCCTCAGCTTCCTTTTCTCCAGGCTGAACAACCCCAGCTCCCTCAGCTGCTCCTTATAAGACTCCTCACCAGCTCTGTTGCTTGCTTTTCTTTGGACATGCTCCAGCACCTCAATGTCTTTCTTGGAGTGAGGGCCTCAATATTGAACACAATATTCAAGGTGAGGCCTCAGCAGTGCTGAATACAGGGGAACAATCACCTCCTGAGTCCTGGTGGCCATGCTATTCCTGATACAGGCCAGGATGCTGTTGGTCTTCTTGGCCACCTGGGCACCCTGTTGTCTCATACTCAGCCAGCTGTTGACCAGCATCCCCAGGTCCCTGTCTGTGGGGCAGCTCTCCAGCCACTCTTCCAGTAGCTTGCTGGCAACCAATATTGTGCCTCAGAGTGGCTAGTTGGTTGGTTTGTTAATCACCCACAGGATTTCTGCCCTGCTTTGGTTGAGTCTTAAACTTAATAGGGACTTAATTTTTTTTCCTTTCCTCCCTTGATAATCTTGTAAAACAAGTTTCAATATATTTACAACAGATTTTCCCGAGTGGTTTTACATATACTACATACTAAGCAGCATTTGATGCATATTACCATGGCACAGTCAGGCATACCCTTCCTCATCTGGTAAACATTTCAACACAAGCAGTTACTTCCAAAGATTAATTGTTTCTGACCTGAAGTCGTTTGCTACCAATCAGTTGATTAATTAATCACAACATCAGTCAATCTGTGTAAGCTGCTGCTGTGCTTTGCAAATGTCTTGGCCTGCTGTCTGCTACAAGGATGAAAATTGTGATGACTCCTTGCTTCTGTGTCTTGAGAGAGAAGACCAAGGCAGGTGAACTTGGTAAAGTGGATAGAGTGCATGGATGCTGGGTGATGTTCATCATGGTTTGTGGAGTAAGAGAGGTGTGAGGACATAAGCGTTGAAGCCCATGATGAAGAGAAGGGGTAAAGGAGGTAGGGATCACAGAATGGGTTAAAAACCATGGAGATGTGTTGTAAAGGGTGTAGAGGACAGGGAATTGACAGTATAGTTTGTCCTCTATTCAAGCTTGACACTTAATTGAAGCTTGGACTTGCTCTTGCTGGAACTACTAAATGAAAATACAGCACAGGGACTTGGGTAGGTTGATAGTGTAAAAAGTAAGATTTTTATGTAGACTCGGTATAACATTAGAGCTAAGAAAACATTTTATGAAGTGCAATCTAGCCCTGACAGTATATGTTTTTAAAACAAGCACATTCTTGTAGGCAACTATTTTTTTTTATTTGCAAACCTGAATATTAAAATATGAAAAGTCTCATAACTTTAGTAGATTGTTATGTATTTCAGCTGTTCAAAGTTGCCTTAATTTTTGTAAACCCTGAAATTTATAGGACAAGAAAAAATGGAAGCATTTTTTTTAGATTCTTAAATGAATGGAGAAATTTCACTTATCTTTACACCTACAGAAATCTGTATCATTAGGAAATGACAGAATATTTTAGCTATTAAGCTGATCCTCAAGTACAGAACCTTTTATCTTTATCATTCCTTGACTATGACTGTGTAGTCAAATTATAATTTCTTCAGGTTATTTTTTAACTTTGGAGATATTGCTAGAATGAAATGATGATGGGGTTGTTCGATCAGGAGAAAAGGAGACTAAAGGGAGACCTTATTGCTCTCTACAACTACCTGAGAGGAGGTTGTAGAGAGGTGGGGGGTCTTCTCCCAAGTCACAGCCACTAGGACAAGAGCAAATGGCCTCAGGTCGTGCCAGGGGAGGTTTAAATTGGATATGAGGAAAAATGTCTTCACTGAAAGAGTTGTCAAGCATTGGAACAGGCTGCCCAGGGAAGTGATGGAGTCAAGTCACCGTCCCTGGAGGTACTGAAAAGCTATCTAGACATGGTGCCTAGGGACACGGTTTAGTGGTGGTTTGTCAGTGCTAGGTGGATGGTTGGACTTGATGATCATAAAGGTCCATTCCATCCTAGATGATTCTGTGATGTCTTATATGAATCTGTGTTCTAAACTGTAAAAATGCTGATTCTTTGTCTTTACTTGCAGCTATAAGTGAGTACCGATGACTAGCAAATTATTGGCTGGGAGGTTGCATTGCCTTTAATTTTTAGGTGGTTACTCATCTGCCCTTACCTCTTTCGAATAGCAGGAGTCAAGTTCATGTGCTCTCCACCCTACATGCAGACATGGCATACCTATCTATGATTTTACCTGTAGTCCTCTGGCTGTACAGAGTACTGGTGGATGCCTCTGAACCTGTGAGAGGGAGTGCAAGTCCAATATTACAATCAAGGTTGTCCAAGGTTTTGATCATGACAAGGTTTAAATCGCTAGCAATTAAATGTCATTATCAGCTTTTCATTCCCAGTGTAAAGTTCACAGTTGTAGTAAACATTCATATCTCATTGGACTGTTTTGGTTCAAAAAGTCAGTGACTGAATGGACACTGTAATAGCTGCACAACTGTGGTGACTTTGTCTCATGTTAGATTTAAATCCTGACAGCTGAAGCTGAAACTGATCTGTTATTGCCTGGAAACCTCCTTACCTGACCAGCAACAAGGATTACGGGGTATTTCTTCCGCTGTCATTGGTGCAGTGTCTAGAGAACACTCAACATGCTGAAAGCTTGCATTGGATGGAAGTGCATTATTCTTTCTCTCTGACCTATGAAAGAAATAAATGAAAAATAAAATTTAGACTTAGCCTGTATTTTTAAAAAGGTATACCAACCCTAACTGTTTGGGCCACTGGAAGCTAGTTGGATGGAGCAGGGATAAAACACAGCACAAAAGTTTTCAACAGCCTCATGGCTCTTGTCTTTTCTAGGTACGGTTTCCGTTGTCTACTTAGTTTTTCTGGTTACTGTAAAGGCTGCTCGTCTAGGAATCCACTTAGAATACAACTGGTTTACAGAGAATGACTTTTTTGTACCAGGTAAGATACTTAAATTGCAGTAATGAAGCATATATACAATGGGTTTAAGATTTTTTTTTACAGCAGTTCATGAGTGGCTTTCTTACCTTTTAACACCTCTGTGATATAAATAAAATGAGGAATTGTTGTCTGATGTTGTATGTAGAGGCTCTGGAAGGCTCCCTTATGATAAGGAATCTTTCCTTGTGATGTTTCTTAATTAGGAGACAGTATCAACACTGGAGAAGAGGAGGAGTGCCTATCGGAGGTATCTCCAACATGTATCATATGACATGGTGTTTGCCATAGTCCTGTTTCACCTATATTATAATAGTTCTAGCTGCACCATTTTCATATCATGCCTATTTCAGCAGCAGTTACAAATGACGAACTGTAGACAGACTGGCTGGTAAAGGTGCTGCAAGTTCTCTACACACTGTCTTGCTTAAGTGGAATAGCTCATCCACCATGATTTATGAGTATGATTTTCCTGTAGTTTCCAGTCTATCTCAGGTTTTAGTACGTAATCTTAGCTCTTCTCTTTTAAACACCTATTAGCTCTCCAATATGTTTCATTTCTTTTCTTGAAATTTGTTTTGGTGGCTATTTGTTCTTTCCAAATGACTGTTACAAATTACCGTGTGAGATGTCACCATCATAAAAGTGGTATTACATGAATACACAGTCTAAAGAGATCAGTCTCTTGTTTTAGGAGGCCTGGAATGAGAGATCTGGGGTTAGGTCTTAGCTGCTTTTTCACCACTTTTTACAACAGGAGGAATGGTATGACCAGTTAGCTCCCAATTGTATCACTTTTTTTCCTAGAAACAGGAGTATTTTGTCCTTCTTGAACAGTTCTTTATTGAAGGCAAAACTCAGAGATACGCACCGTCTTAGGGTTTCCTTTGTGGGTTTGAGCATTTTTAGTTTCCCAGTCACAATAAGCACTGTACTAATGGTTTTACACATGGGTTGCTGACTATTGTTAAATCCAATAACACAGACTTAAGAAAAAAAATAACATAAAACACTGGGATGGGTTTTGAATTACTGTAGCAAAATAGAGATCAGAAAAAGAAACACCAGAGTGGTTCCCTGTTTCTAATAGAATCTGATATAATTTATGGAATCATGGTAACTCACTGTGGCAACAGGAATAACAACTCAGTGGGTAAGCTACAGATAGTAGTTGACTTAAGCTGCCATTATGAAATGGAACTGATTTGTGTTCACAACTTAGTTGCAGTGGTCTTGCAGCTGCTTAGTCTTTGTCTTCTCCTGCCTGGGTTGATTAAGCTCTCTGGTTGAAATGAAGTTGATCTGACACAAGAATAAGCAGAATAAACAGCTTAGCTAGTGTATTCCATGTATGTTTGGTGAAGACGCCTGCTCAAAACTCAGTATTCCCCTTCTCTGCCTTCCAGCCCCTAGCTATCATCAAATCTGTTCATTTTTTTGTAACTGCTGAAAGTCATTCCTTCCTCATCTCAGCCAGGCATTCAGAACCCTATTCAAGACCAGAGTGCCAAGAAACAAGTAAAAGGCTATGTAAAAGAGTTCCTTTAGCTTATTTCTTCTTTATTTCTTCAGCAATAAAAAGAAAAAACCCAAAATATTTTTGTCCTTTCTGGCTGAGTCTTCAAAGACAGACAATTTTTGCTAACTACAAACTTAAAGATAGATGTAAGTAGTTCTGAAACAGTGCCATCTATGCTGTTTTCTTCCATCCCTGCATTTACTTTTAGGCAGCACTTTTGGACTTATAAACGGCTTTCGCCTCCGGTTTAAAAATTTGGATTTGAAAGCACTGAAGGATCAGCATCGGCGTTAATGACCTAATTTATTTTGTATGGTATTATTTGTAATGCTTCCTGTAAGTAGAAATGGTACTCAAGCATGAGCTGCTCAGACAGTAGATAGACAACAGGGTTTGGTCTTGCTGCATTCCCAGCATGGAAACAGTTTTAGCCTGAACTTCCTCAGCAGACAGCCTTCAAATGCTTACATGCCTCCTCTACAGACTCCTCCTCTGTTAAGGAGTCCTAATCTAAAATGAGTTACCACACATGTGATGTAGGTCACTAACAAGCAGAGCACCCAGTATTGTGAATATTTTGGCAATGTAACTACTACAGCGAGGAGATAGACAAAGAATGTAGTGAATGCATAGAAATCCAGCTACTACTGATTGTTGGAGTGATGGGTGAAACACAGTGCTGAAAGAGATTCTGAAACTGTCAGTTTGCTTTTTCTTACTGAGATTAAAGTAATGGGTGGAAAACAAGCCCGAGTCACTTGCACTCTCAATTACTCTCAATTCTATCGGTAGCACATCATGCTAGTTAGGTACTGAAGGTACAGCGAATCCAGCCCTAGGGAAAGCATGATCTCTCAATCTGGATGAGCCCTTCATTAATTGCATGGGGTATGTTTACCTTGCTGACTTAATATCACTTTAGAGAAATCTTATTTAAATATGTTTGTGTGGAGCTCTCTGTGGTTTGATGGGAAGGGTTTGTAAGCCTCTGATGAGTGTTTTGCTATGTTGCTGGATGCTTTCCAGAAGCTAAGCTAGCTAGGAGATCTCTAATAGCTCTTAACACTCTAAAGAGTACGTATATCCTTATATAATACCAACAAAAGTGGTGCTTCAATGATGTTAATACATTGATGATTTCCTAGACCAGTTGCAGCACTTGTGAACATAATCCTTCAAGTACTAAAGGAAGCAGACCAATGCCATTCCAATGAAGACAAAAGAATAAATAAATTTTCATAGGTGCTGTAAGTTGTATGATAAGAAGTTGCTCTGCCTTTCTTTATGCCCTGGTTTGTAAAGAGAACCTCTTAAACACCTACAGATGTCTCTTTTCAGCATAATTGACTTCTTAATAACAAAAGATGCTCAGAGCAAATGATTCCTTCCCCACATCTCCCTGTTCAGAGACCAGTAGATGTACGGCCTCACTGCAATCGATTCATGTCTCAAAAACGCTTTTCAGTTAAACTGTTGAGAAACAGAAAAGCTTGTGTATGTAAATCCTAGATTAACCTCATGGTCTTTGATGGTTGATGTCCCTCCAGAAACTTTGCTGGAGGGTGTGCTACATAGTAACCCCTGTCTTCATGCATTTTGTACTTCCAGACTAAATATATTTGCATTGGCTGTGGTTAAAGGTAAAATAGATTGTCCTATTTCAAAGTGGAAGCTCATGTTTCTGCCACCAGACTCCACATCACTGTATGTCCTCTGCATTTTGGCAATTTTTTTTCAAAGAATTAAGTTATTAACACCTTATTTTTTCCCTCCCACAGAGTTTAGAATTCTGTTCCCTCAGCTCACAGGGGTTCTTACGCTTGCCTTCTTCATCCACAATTGTGTCATCACACTTCTTCAAAATAACAGGAATCAAGAAAACAATGTAAGTAATTTCACAATACTGTGCTGATTTGTATCTACATTGCCAGGCGACACTAATTTTTTCCTGTCTGCTTCTCTTGAAATCAATCCAGGGACTGTAATAGCTTCAGAAAATGTAACTCTCCCTTGTGATCTGATAAGAAACCAGTTACACATACTTTTCATTGGCTACCAACAAGTAACAGATGCATTATAAATTTGCTCAAATGAGAGTCATGAGGAGCGTCACAGACTTATTTGCAATCAGGCTGGTATTAAACGCCCAAATGACACATGAAAGGCAGAAGGCTTAACAATATTGTAAGCATCTATAAAAAGTGAGCAATTTTAGAACTAAAAATGCTGGAGAATATTGGGCACAAGACTGATTTAGCAGAGTCCCGAACAATAACGTTGAAGTATAGCTACTATCTTTTCTCAGGGTTGCTTCAATAGTTTTTGTCACAGTCCAAGCCAAGTTTCGTAGAGAAACCTGACTCCAGTGAGGAAATCTTCAAAGTTGAAGCCTGGATTGGGAACTTTTGTGACATGTAGCCTTCAGACAGGTCCTTTGGCCTTGCAAAAGTCAAATACTGCTCATGCAGATGGAACAGCATTCTTTCTTAATAACTTCCCATTATGACATTCAAAATGGTAATCTACATAGTTACTTTTTTGTCAATGTCCAAGGCCAGTTTGAGGGACCACCTCTGCAAAGGAGTCATGAGTTCTCCTTAATGAAAGCTTCTTGGGGTTTATGGGCATTTCTGAAAATACTTTAGCAACTGAAGGGGGCAGTTAGTGGAGCTCTGAAGAAGGAAGACTGAAGTTTCTTTTCAGTTTTCAGAGGAAAATCAGGCAAGATTTCTCTTTGCCTTTAGCTGTGGCTTTGACATTCTAAAGGCATGGTCACTCCAGCAATCAGCTTTGTATGCATAGGACACCTAATAGCTCATTGCCACCTTAAAGAAGTTTTCCTGTGGATTTTCCCCTTCTGTTTACATTGAAGCAAGCCATCATCTGCAAAGAGCAGTACCTTGAGTCTTCTCCATCTGGCTTTTCCTGTGTTAAGGAGGAAAGAACTGCTGCCTGCATTTGAGTCAGCTTTTCTCAATACCCTTCCTGGAGCTTAGGTTCAATTTCCAAGTCGGCCCTATCACGGATTCCAAGCCCTTGACAAGACTTGCATTCCAGAAGAGTGTTCAAATTGCATGGAAAAGGCACATTTAACTGTGGCAGGAAAAGTTTGTAATGGGAAACCAAATCTGTGCATAGTTCTTCTAGGAGTTTTATTTGGCTAGAGATTTCCTTCCCTGGTTATAGCTGTACAGGACCCCTTTGCCTAGGTCTCAAAGTCCTTTGCAAATGTTAATGAAGCACTGATGCTTTTAAAGAGCTAACTGTTTTGTAATTATTTCACCAAGGTGCTGGACTAAGTGGGAGGTTTACATATGTATAGGAGTCTCAACCTCTTATAAGTCAAGGTGTTGAGGGTGGTTTTCCATTGTGTTAAATACAATGTATTAAATACATTTCCAATGTATTTATTAAGAAAGCTTTTTATATCAGTATCTTGATACTAATGTTAAGGGGAGTCAAACGGAGACTGACTGTTCTATGGCTCGACCGATTAACATGTCACTTCCATCAGAGTTCTGTGAAAAGGCACAGAGCTTGGCAAGCTGGAAAAGTACTGTTTTAGTTTTGAACAAAACTTGCTGAAACTAGTGGGCATAAGAACAACACTTTGGGGTGGTGGAAAAAAGTAAGAGAAACAATAACATTCCTTTTATGGAGTCAGAACTCTAAAACAATAGCAGCTTCCATTCTGGTCATAGGCGTGTATCACTGCCCAAAGCTAAAACACACATGGAGGGAGGCTTCCTCTGGCTGCTAATCCAGTACAGTGGTGTGGGTGTGAGAAGTGCAGTGCACTGGAGTAAGCCAAATATCAGCAGCACAGCCTGGAGAAGCCCTGTGAGCAGTGTTCTTAGTCTGCAGTTTGAAGTTGAGCTCCCCGTTCCCATCTCCTACTGCCTCCTCCTTGTATTTAGCAGTGTAAGTTTCTGTGCACTACATAATTAACTGTTTTGGGAACTGATTGCACAAAAAACTAACCTAGTCACAAAAATGCGTTGGGGTTTTTGTTTGGCGTTTTTCCTGATTCACACCTCTGCTCTGCTTCCCTGTACAGCTGTACAGTTCTCTGTACAACTGTGTATATGCTGCATAAGCTTAGAGCATGATCTGCAGGCATGAATACACTAGTGCTGTCTTGTGGCAGTTGCTTGTGGACCTACCTGGGGGAAGGCTAGGAGCAGGGAGATGTTTTTTGTCTAGGTGGTAACTGCAGAAGACAGAACCGTGGACGTCTCTTACTTTCTGCAATATCAAAACACCATTTATTCCCTGTAAACGGAGTGAGCTTCCATTGATGCTGCCCTACAACTGTTTTCTCTTTCCAGCCAAAATTATGCACAGTGTTATGCATCTCAGTGAAGTATTTTTTGTCACCCTGTTAAATGTTACCATATGCCCTTGAGGCTTGAACCGGTGAAGTCTGTTTTTATTATATGGGCCAGGGTCCTCTTGATATATTACAGAGACAGCATCTCTCTTTTGAGAAGTAACCAATCTGAAATGAGATGATCAAAAGGTACTTCTTCTATTGGGGTAATAGCAGGCACAGACAGAGGCTTCTCCATCAAAGAAGAAACTCTACAAACTAGCTTTCACTGTGGCAGAGTTAAAAATGAACTGTTGTCTCCATGGCGTGCAACAGGGAAAACAAGGCCCGAAAGTTGTCTGTTCTTTTCATCATCACATTGGAAATACTCCCAGAGCCTTCACTGGGCTGCATCCAGTCTCCTGCACCTGGGTACTAATCTCTGTGATGTAATGTTGATACTTTCGGAGTTTTCTGTGTTAGCTCCACCAGATTTATCAGACTCATCCTTTTCGTTAGGAGGCTGATCTCTGCCTTCATTCTTCTGCTGGTGCCAGCCCTAGTCACCTAATCTTTTTATTGTTCCAGGGGCACTTTTAACACTTCTTTGCATCTGACTAGAAAAGCTCCTGGTCGTCAGTAACTGCATGTTCTCCAAGTTCCACTTCAAATCTGCCTGTTACTTCAGGTGTACTTGACAAAGACTTGGCAGGTGGCAAGATGAGATCCTTATGGACTGTGACCTGCATGTTATCATTGGAACTTTCTTTCTGCATCTTATCATTGGAACTCTTCCTTTGCTTATCCCCACAATACTTCCTTCTTTCAATTACTTTTCCTACATTTGATTCTTAAATTATAAACTCAAGGTTATGAAGACTGCCATAGTTTGTGCTTAGGCAGCTTCCACCACAGTGATGTGCATTCTGAATAGAAAATTTAAAATAGACAAATGCGATTATTGCTCTGTTGCTTAAAATTAATCCTTTTATCTCTCTCCATGTGTGCTTTGGTTTTATCTGGAATTGTGCTGTCTAAACAGTATTTATAGTCAAGGTCTTTAGGGTGTGAACCCAAGTCTCCTGAAGAGACATGAGTGAAGAGTTGCGGTTATATATACACAAACATGCACTGTTGCACAAAGGTAGCTGTCTTACATGCAGAAGGAGGGGTTTGCAAGGGAGCTGACAGATGTTACAGGGAAAATAAATTTGAGTTTTTCAGTTGTCTTTATTGCTTGTGGCTTACAGAAATCAAAATCCGGGTATTCTTTGTATAGTGACAACAGATGAAGAAAGGGGTCTATTTGCTATAAAAATACATTATCAAAATTATCTCAGCGCTTAGTTTCAGGACTGATTAAAGCATACACCCTTGAGAACTGTAGGAGCATGAGCTGGTTAGTATAATCTGAGGTAATGGCACACCTGCTATCTGCCCTTAATCAAGTGTAGTCCAAAGGACTCAGTAAGAATTTTGTTTTCAAATTTATTACCCTCAAAGCTGCAAGTACTTGTTACAGCAAAAAACAGTTTTACAGTTGGTTCTAGATCTTACACAGAGGCCGAGTACAAATAGGAACTACAAGTTACTGTGCTGTCTTTATGCATGAGGAATACACTTAAAACACCAAATCTAAAGCAAGTGAAAAAGTTTTGTTAGGTGATGTGCCTTGAGGAAGTCTTGGGTGTATTTTGAAAAATTTTCCAAGTCTTTAAGAGATGAGAGCCTGTCTCTGCAAATCCACCTTACCCTGATTAAGCTCTTGCTCTTGCAGTTAATGGAAGTTACTCATAAATACTTATAAGAAATCTGGATGCCCAGATTTAGTGTTTCTAAAATTACTTTTATGATGGGCAGTAGTGCTTTTGAAGATGTAGCTGTAATATAAAAACCTGTACTGCTTCTTATGTCACTGAGGAGACACTCTGGGAATAATTTAAAGAAAATGCTATTGCTCAGCCTCTGATGGAGGTTGGTAGAAACTACCTGTGGACCAGTGTGAGAAGACTGAAGACTACAGAAGAATCTTCCAGGTGCATGTGACTGGTCAGCAGGAGGAAGAGGTAGCTGGAAGTGTGCGGCTGCCCAGGGCATGAGGACTACCCTGGAAGCACATTAACAGCGCATTATTGTCTGATGAGAAATATCATTGGTCTCCTAAAGGCTGATGGGGAAAAAGGCATGAAAAGCACTGGCAAAATGAGCAGAAGATTGCAGTTCCCTCTCTAAAACCTGGCTTCCTTCTAAACTTCTCTTGAAACTCACGATATAGGATTTTATACTTCCGTCAGGGGCTGCCTTGCCCTCAGAGGACTCCAGAAAGGTATAGGATATGGTTCTTTTGTCAAGGAGATAGTGTGAAGGAACACTTAGTTCCCCATGTTTCCGTGCACAGATGTGAGCAAGCTTTGTGCACACTCAGTAAGCCAGCTGGAGGCCAGGTAGTCCTAATAATTTGGTGTTATGCCTGAGCTAATGAGACTTGCTTCTCAGTCATAGGACAATAGGGTCGTGTATTGAAGCATTACTAGTAATCCTTTAAGAAGCTGATTATTAGCAGTAGCTGGGCAGATGGTTTGCTATAAGGTAATGAGTCTTTTGTAGTGTAGCATAAGCTTATACAGAATATAGTTAGTTAACAACTAGAAACAAATGGTCTCCCTTTCTATTTCAAAAAAAAGAATTGATGTAGAAAAATAACCCACTAAGTACAGAGCTATGAGATCACTCTGATGTGAATTGTGCAATTTCATAAAGTACTTGAGTAGATTTGCTGCTTATTTTCCAATACTAAATGTTGCTAAAAACATTTAATTATTTTTATGTCGTTGACAATCTCTGTATATTAGATACTTTATAAATATGACCAACGTTTTCATAAGTGAATATTGAAGTTACAGTTTAAATCCATATTTTGGTATATGTAATATAGTTATGTATGGATGTATGAGCCTAGCTTCTGCACTGTCTTTGACTAATTCAGTGCATTATCTGAGGTGTTTATAGAAATTCAGTAATTAAGCAGATAGCCAATTTTAAATGAAAGAGTAATCATAAAATACAATGCTAAAGCTAAAGGGCATACATACTTCTGTGCTTACCTGTGCCTTTGTGTTTTGTGTTTTACTTGTATTTTTTTATGTAATGGTATATTAGTTATGTCAGCCATTATCACGCCATTTGTACCGAAGCCTGATGCGTTAGTTTCTGGTTTGGAGCCAGCATGTGTGGGTCATCCTCTTGGGCTTCAAAGCAACTTCTTAAAAAATGTCCTTTACATTGTATCTGCTGTTCAGTAGGCTGATGTATTTAGTGACAAGATTTTAGTCCTAACAAGAAATTTAACATACAACATTGCTGGGCTTTGTGTCTTCGACAGTTGTCTGTGTGTCCCAAGGCTCTTACTAGGAATAGGTGAATTAAGAAGGTAGAGGGTGTTTCTTATTTGTTTGTTTTAGTAACTAGCCTACGTTTCTGTGTCTAGAAACACGCTACATCCATTGGCATATCTGCTTCTTGATGCCTCTTCTGCATGTAAATAGATACGTAATACACGTGCAGCTCTTCTTTGGGTTATCTTCTTGCAGCTCTCTGATCTGATTCAGGACCAGATTTGTAATCCCCATTCAAGTAATAGAAAGTAAAAGTTAAAATGTAGAAGTAATAGGAATAAATATAAAACATTGATAAATACAAAAACAGCAGTAATAAGTGCAATAGAAATCTTCTCACAAGGTTTCTGTTTTGCCTGTTTTGGTGTGTCAGTGCTGGCCAAAATAAGATTTTGTTTTTCCTCAGGTGAGAGATCTCTCTATTGCATACTTCCTAGTGGGATTAACCTATCTGTATGTCGGAGTGATGATTTTTGCATCCTTTCCTTCTCCACCACTATCCAAAGAATGTATTGAACAGGTGAGATATTTTACTGTAGTTTATATTTGTCCTTGATCTATTGGCAAATATGTATTAAAAAGAGAACTGCTGCTGCTTTTTCCTTCATGACTGACCCTAGCAGATGCATCTGTCCTTGATTCTGGTCAGTTGGCTGACACTTGGTGGGCACTGCCACAAGGAGATGAGTAATGGTTGTGTTATCTCATTTATGTTAATGTCTGGTTGTCAGTAAATCTATGAAAAACCAAACATTTAGTAAATACTCTGTGAAAGTGATGCAGAGAAGATCAAAATGAACAGTTGAGGTTTTTCATTTCTTTAATCCTCAAAAGTTTATGTTTAGTTGTGTGTGCAGGGACCAGTCCCACTCATTGGAAACTGGTTTCAGGTACTCCAAAATAAGAGATATAATGGGAATGCAAGGTTGGTTAGATAGGAGTCCTCGCTATGGGTAGGTTTGGAGTCAAACTATGGTGAGCCTTGCCAGCAGAGTTCTTCAGATAATAACACTGGTGAAACACTCTGTGAAGGCTATTAAATTTTTATCTGCTTATAGGCAAGGCTGATTTCCACACCCTAAATTACTTCAGAGATAGGAGTTATCAATTGGTGATCCATTTTATGCCAGGTGTTCCATGTCTCTTGCATAATATTTAGCAGTAAAGCAACATTTAAAGGCTTCCTCTAACTGTAGGTTATTTCGAACTGGTACCACAGTTTGACCATGAAATGATGTTTTGAAATAACTTTGTGGGGTGAAATCCACAGTTAAATAATGGATGTCAAGTGATTTTCTTCCCATTTATTTTCTGTAGTTATCCTAAGTAGTATTTGTTTATTTCCATGATAATTAAATCTTACACTGCTTTTTCAGATGTTCCCACTTGTAGTGTATGATCCCTTCCTCATTTGTATGTGATCCAGTTTTACTGATTAAATACCTTTGTAATATCTACATGATATCATTGTAATACCATTATGTGATATGACAGGTAAGAAGAGCATGTGAATGCATCTGCCTAAAAACCCAGATGGCCCTTCCACAGCCTTGAGTATTTGAGGATGTTCAGAACATTAGAAAATAATTCCATCTTTAATGCTAACATATATCATCCCTGTAATATTTAAAATTGGTTGGTATTTGGTGAAAAGGCAGAGCTTGGCTTTTCTCCCTTTCTTTCTTGCACAGAACTATTAAAAATAAGAATACATATAATCAAGCCACCATTGATAAGCATAACATTATTCCTGTGTTTAGAATTTTCTAGATAATTTTCCCAGTGATGACATCATGTCATTTGTTGCAAGAATATTCCTGCTCTTCCAGATGATGACTGTATACCCACTGTTGGGCTATCTGGCACGAGTCCAGCTGTTAAGACAGTTTTTTGGAAATGCTTACCCAAGGTAAGGAGTCTGCTCTTTGACAAGGGCTTGGCACGCTTTGCTGAACTGGCCTTCTGTTGTCAGAAATTTGGCTGAGCTTTCTGGGATTTCCTTTGCTGCATTAGGTACATTTCACAAGCTACTTTCACAATGTTTGTAGAATCAAGGGGTGAGTAGGCATGCAAAATAAACTTGCCTGCAGATCAGGACTACTGCAGCTTGGCAGAGCAGAATGGGGGCATTATTTTGTTTTAGCCCTTCATTTCATCAATAAACAGGGGAATTTTGTCAATGCAGTTCCTTTGTGTTATGTGACAAAAGAAAAGTTGTATAGGAAAAAAATCTCTTCAGTTGAGAAACATTTCATCAAGCAGTCTTAAAGCAGTGAACGACATACAATCGGTATATTATCCTCGTAGGGTGCCATGTGTGTTTTCATAGCGCATAATTAGTAACCACCTATCTGCTTTTAAACATAGCTAATAGCTGAGTTGTTAGCTGTGTTATCTAGGATGCTGCTATGCTTATAAAAATAACTTTTCACATGCTAATTTCAGAGCTGAGCCACACCCCTGCATTTGTACGCTGCCTGAACTCCAGGGAAGAGCTGATCCAGATTTCAGTTTTAGTTCTGGTTTTTTGTTTTGTTTTTTTTTTTTTAAATAAGACCTCGGACATTTATATTTGGAGTATTGTCTGAATTTGTCACAATGGAAAAGCTGGCATTTATCTCTGAATTTCTTATTTTAGGTTGTGAGTTACTGTAGATGGAGGAAAGGAAAAAAAATATCCCAAGAAGAAATGTGTATTTCCTCTGTGGGATGAGCAGTAGCATACAGGTCTGGGAAGACAAGTTTCAGGTTTCTTCTGGGTCCTAAAATAAGTATGAGAAGGTCTAGAAATTGGATGCCTAAAATTAGGCAGTGAAATAAGTGCTTGCTTTTTTTGATGCTAAATTGTACGCCATTAAACTTTACAGAGGTTTTTAGGAACTGCTGCAAGCTACTACTGGAAACAAGGCCACTGATTTAAGTGCTAAACATGGATTTTACAGCCACTGGAAAATAGCCATGTCCTTTATATCGTGTGGATGTGCCTCTTCCTATCTCCTCCCTCCTGTTACTCCCTGACCAGAATGGTTTTCATTTCCTTTGTGCCCTCTACTAGAACCAACAGCTTCTTACCAGCCTCTTCTCAGTTTAATTCCAGCTTGCTGTTTTAAGCCTTCATGGTGTGACGAATGTGATGATGCAAATACTTGTTTGGTTCTTGTCTCCAGGCTGTCCTGTGGGTAGCTTCACTCACTTTTTTTTTTTTTGTATTTAGGACTCCCTGTAGGGAGGTATTTAAAGTTTCTGAGAAGTCAAAAATGGTTTCTAGAAAGCCACTTAAATCGCTCCAGCCTATAGTGGTAACATAGTACAATCTGGCTGGCTGGTTGTGTCTTCTTCGTTAGTATCCCAGCAATGTGAAACACAGCAGAAAAATCACTCAACTAACCTGCAAGCTCCGGCTTCTGTATATTTACAACCAGGAAGGTTAGCCCTTGGTTTTCCTGTGCAATGGGGACTAACTTAAGATTGGTAGCAAGCTCAGGACCTGTCTCTGGGAGGACAGTAAAGATTTACTACCTAGTTGTGAAATACATCTTTTGATGACTTGTTCTCACCAGTAGCTACAGCTGGTGATGGTCTTGTACTAGAACTGTGCCTAAATCACTAGGAAAATATTCAGTATTCTGAGTTTTTCCCAGAGAGCTGCTGTTGTGGGGAAACATTTTGCAAAATATGAAGAAGTAGCTCTTACTGACATAAACTGATTTCTCACTGAGGAGCCTGTTAATCCATCCTGAAGAATGTACCTGGAAATATTAAGTTTGATGGCTTTTGTGTAGGACAGTGAGTACTCTGCTAGTACTTGTTTATACTTGTCTCCTTTGATCAAAATCTTTAATGTCCAGGGATAATAGTTCTCGGACAGTAAGGATATTGCCCCACAGAGACTCACCTTTAGCTCTTAGATGTGTGCATAATGTATGGAGGGGAATATTCCTGGTTACTTGACTGGAGAAAATGTCTATGTATGTGATGAACCAGAAGAAAAAGAGCAGAACAGCTCTGTGCTGTTCCTGTAGAAGAATTTATAAACAAAACAAAAAACAAATAAACATAAAAAAACCCCACAAAACCCAAAAACTTAACCCACAATTTAAAATTGTGTATTTTTGTCAGTGATTCGGTATGTTTACATGATCTTTCTACCATTCCATATTTTTATTTTCCAGTTGTAGAAGTGAGGTTTAGGAGTGTGCACTGATGGTGTACCCATCTGTTTATACAGCACATTGGGTAGTGTGCTGAATTCATATTGATTGAGGATCTCTGTTGGCAACCTCGCCTTGTTTAACCCTGTGATTCATTGTGCTAAATCACATGTATTTCCATAAGTGATCCTTCTTATATGAAGTTTCCTTTGCAGCCGAGAAAATGTTATAAATTTACCTTCTGGCTATAATTGTCCAATTATTTCCTTTTCTACGCAAAAACCCACCCACCTTCTCCTTCGGTCCAAGTGTCCATTGTAAATTTTCCTATCTTCATTTTTAAGCCTTGGGTTGCTCCATATGGATGTGCTGCAGGTTTCACATGAACTGGAAGCTCCTTGATATGGAAAGCTAGGCTTCTTCATGTGAACAGTTGTTTGCAGATGTGGATACCTGCTACTCCTGTGTATGCAGATGTACAGACTACAACATAGAAAGTGACGTACTGGGATGAAACCCAAGGAACTGTTCATTCTCCTCTTCTCTCCCTGGTGTTGTAAAGAAAGGCCAAAATGCTGTGTATTGGGAAATTAATTTTCTTTTCTAAAGTGTGATGTGTTTGCAATGGTATCATTTAAAGGGTGACTTAGGGCCAGAGGCATGTGGTTTATCTGCTGCTTCTTACGTGACTCTGGATCTTCTTGTATGTACAGAGAGCTAATTTTGTTATTGTTACTGGCTCTTGGCTACAGTGATATTTGTGACAGAGAATTCCCTTGATTAATTATATGCCACGCATAAAATGCTTTTTACAGTCATCTGATCAGTTCTGAAAATTTCTAAACATCTTTCCTGTTATGAGAGGTTAAATAAGCTGATAGGCAGAAATCACTTGGCTTTCCTCACAGATTGTCCTCCCTTCACTCCATGGCAGCCCAGCAGACCTGCCAGTTCTCCAGCAGATCTGTGTCTTCTGATGCAACAAAGTACATTTACGCTCTTTGCATGTGTGTTTAGTTATCTGCTCTTCACCTAACTATCTTGCTTCTTAACTGCCATGATTCATTGTCTTTTGACTGATGTCTGTTGAGTAAGGGCTCCAGGGGAAAAAAAATGGATGTTTAGATACAATAACCTTTCAAAACCTCTTACTTAAATGATCCTGTTTTGCATTTTTCCCCTTGTTTTCCTCACTGTGTATGTTCTCCCTGTGACTCCATGCCGAGTCCAGCAGTTCTAATTCCCTTGCACCTGACCTGAGTTTCTGTCTTTAAATGTCCCCTGCCCTGGGGTTTGGTTTCACAGTTTTCGATGTGGTTCTTATTTTAAGGATGCTGAAGTTTAGATACACGTGGTCACTGTTGTTCAGTGGCTTAACTGTAGCTACCACTTCCACAGGAGAGTATTTAGAGCAAGCCCCCAGATGCTATTCTGGCATACCAGGTTGTTTCTCAGTTCTGTGAGTCCGAAAGGTTAGTTTTGCAGTGGCGTCAAAAAACAAGGCTTAGGGGAAAACTTGATTTATTCTTTTTTAATTTTCTTCCCTCCTCTCTACTATGGTTTTTCTGGGTTTGCAGGTTTTTTGCAGGCGAGGAATGGTGCCCCTGTATAGAAAAGATTTAGAGGACAGAAGATAAAAGACAGAGCACCTTAGGTTGCTGTGGGTGGGCCTCTTCTGTGCAGTACAGCCTCCTTGAGGCAGTCCAACCCTCAGGTGTCTCAGGGTAGCAACCCTAATCAGGATGTCCAGGTGGACAGTCCAGCCCTGGCATGGCCCACCCAGCTCTGCTGCTGGAAGAACGTTATCCTGCTTTAGAAACCAGCTGTGTGCCAGCAGAGTGGTTAGGTCAAAAAGGGCCAAGTCTTTTCTGATCTCTAGCATCACATGCTTTTCTTCCTGTAGCTGTAATAAGCAGAGATAGTACAGCTATGCCCCTCAAAAATACTGGTTTTCTGACTGCCCTTTTTCAGTGTGTGGTGAGCACTAATTGTACCGTAAGCTGGTGTCAGGCGAAAACTGAGCAATTCAGAACTAGTTAAAATGTCATGGGCTATGAGCACTGCTTGTCCCTTCTGGAGCACACCTGCACGAAATTTAGAGTCTTAGGAAAAATAATGTCTCAAACAATACAGGAACTAATCGCCCTAAATATTAGATTCTTCTTTATTTACGATAGATGTTTTTTTCTAAATGAAATGCCTTTCTCTCCATTAAGAATGAGGCTTTTTCCTGTATTGGAGCAGAGATGCACTGTGAATATCTGCCTAGGTAGAAGAAAGAAAGGGTTTACTGATTAAACAGTTGTTGTCCAACAACATGATTATAACTCAGGCTGTTTCAAAAAGGTAGAAAAAGGAGCAAACAGTGATGTTCCAGGAGAGAACTACAGTGTAACCTTTGGCCCTGAAGCAGGTGGATTTAAACTCTTTTCAGACTTCTTGATTTTTGTATTGTTCTTCAGGATCCTGCTTAATTGTAACAACTAAAACTGCAAAGTACCTCTCTGTAAGTACTGAATTGTTTTGGAGGCTCCAGCATTTTGAGACCAAACACATTTCCGACCCCTCAGACCCAGATCAAGAAGTTGAAAAATGTTTCATTTCACACCAGACACGCAGAAGCACCGCTTCACTTTTGAGGTTATAAGCAGTTAGAAATAATTTTTTAAAAAGCAACAAATTTGAACTACCAAATGACTTCTTCTGTTTTAATGCACGCCAAAATGAAATACTTCAGACTCTTTTTCAGGTTTTCTGCTGAAATATTCTGAACTGACACAATTTTGCAAAATATTTTTTAATTACTAAGCCTACACTCTTTGTAATCCCTCTTGCTAAAAAATTAATCTCAGCAAAAATAGAACAGAAGTGCCATCATTTTCTGTCTTTGTAAACCTTTGGCTTCAATTGGGCTATCTGACAGTAAAATTTGCAATCTGCCATGTATGTGGAGAGAAAGGAAGTAATTTTTAATGGCAAACACATTTTTTTTTGTGACCAGTTTAGTTAATTGGCTTTTCTTAGCAATATTAGAGGAGCAGTAAACCTTTTTTCCCTAATAATCCTGATTCTTGGGATTTTATTTTTCATTCTTGCGGTTTTACCAGGTTTATATCTGATTGCTTTTATTCCTACTGTTATCATCCGGCCCTCAAGTGCACCTCCTGTACCAATGTTAAAATGTCATGTACAAAATTAAAAGTGTTACTTCTGTCTTTTTTAAATCAAATTTTAAGAGAAGATGTTAGAAAAAGTCCGTACCTTAAATTATTACTTTGTGTTTAAATTACCTCCATTCCCCTAAACTTTAATGAGTCTATGCTACATCTCTGATCTTTCTTCCTAACTGGGAAACTGGCAGCCAGGCTTTCACCCACAGAAGTGGCCACTTTTAAAAAGCTTCTTAGTTTGTGACATGCTCCATAATGCAGATACTTTCTACAGTTAAGAAAAATTAGCATTGGCATAAGGATTTTGTTTATTTTAGGAAATCATATCCTACAGAAGAATAAACAAAACCTGTAAGTGTACGTGTTTCCTCTGTGTGAATTCTTTTTTCCCCTTCACAGAAACAGCTGTGTGACCAAAATATCACAGATTTTATATTTATATTCCTGGCTTTACCTTATGCTAAAATATACCAACATCTCATATTCTCCAAAGAAAAATGATACTCTCCTGAGTCTCAGCTCTGTGTATAACTACTCTGGTTTTGTCTGATGCATTAAAAGCTGCTTTGCAGAACAGATAATCTCCTGGTTTTTTAATCCTTAATGCAAAGAGGAAAGCAACAGGAAATTATTTGTAAAATAAATTCCACCAAAAATTCCATCATAAATAGTACACAGGTCATATATTAAATGATATGCAACATTCTAGATATTTGAGCTTTATCAAAATGCATTTTCAAGGTGGTTGGTTTGTTTTGGTTTTTTTTTTTTTCAGGTTTTTCAAGTTCAAGTTTTAAGGTGTTGTTTGCCCCCTAGTATTCCATGTAATGTTTTCCACCCAATGTATCTTTAATTTCTTCTGGTTTCCATTAGTTCATTTTTAACAATTCAGATCATTCTCTGAACAAGCTAATTCTTTCTTGTGGGAATTAAGTTATACAGTATTGTTTCTTTGGCATTGGAATATCCTTCTGAAATACTTGAGTGCTGAGTACCACGTATGGTGTTTTTCAGAAGAGCAGCCAAATTACACATACTTACTCCTTAAGAATATTTTGAGTCAAAACACTAGATATTTAGAGTTTGGCACCCTGAATATTCAGTAGATGTTATGTTTGCTGTGAAATTAATGAGCTTTAATAGAGCAAGTCATGCAAATGGAAACACCGTCCGTTTAAATGAAGGATAATGGTGATATTTTGTAATAAATACAGCACAGATTTTAACACTCTTTCCTTGCTTTCCTTGTAGCATTTTCCATGTGCTTGTCCTGAACATAGCAATTGTAGGAGCTGGAGTAGCAATGGCAAGATTTTATCCAAATATAGGAGGTATCATAAGGTGAGTGTTGCACGCACAGTGAACTTGGCTGCGGTGGTGCTGTATGTCTGCCTCTTAATGTTGGAAAGGAATAGTACAAGTGCAGGGGATTGTATCTTTATATTTTGTGAAGTTTACACCTTCTTAAGTTGTAGATCACGATTTAGAAGTATAAACAATCAGCGTTTTTATAAAGTTCTGGCAAGCAGCTATGTGTAATCATGCTGCTGTATCTGAGGTGACTGGGATGATACCCCGAGACACGTTGGAGCTGTATCTGGGGACCTTGTAACTATACACATCAAAGAGTACAGTGGTAGTAGAAAAGTTGCTCTCTTATTGTCTGGATTCTATCAAGTTTTTGGTTTGTGTTAAGATCATTTGAAGCTGTTTTGAAAGTCCATAATAATCCAAGAAAGCAACTAACTTCAAAGGGAAAAGTGACATAAAAGTTATACTTCTATATGGTATCTTAAATTTACCACATTAATAAACACCTAGGATTTCTCTAATTGAGCAAGATTAGAGGCAATAATCTATTGAGTTTTGTTTTCTACATTTGACACGATCATATTTGCAATCATTGTCATTCATTCCTACTTTGCATCTTTCCTACAGCAACCAGGAGAGGGAGGTGTTTAAAAATACAGAAATTTGCAATTATAAAACCAGAATGACAGGCTTGGGTCTGACCAGAGTAATAAATTAACTTACTTTTGCTCAGTGGCTGACCTTTGAGGATTTTTCTGTTTCCTTTTTTTTTTTTCCAACCTCTCCTTTTAGTTAAAATTTTTGTATTCCAATAAAAGACATGGTCTGGTTATTAATTCCAAATAAATATCATGCAATACTGTGTTTGCAAACTAATTCTGACCTCTGCTAATGTGTGCATACTGTGCATAGTAATAAAACTCTTTGAACAGTGAATTTCCAGCTAATAAATTGTATATACAGTCCAACTTAGGTATTTGCTTGCTTTGTGCTGCAGATGGTTACTTTGTATTATGATGTTTCCTGTGTTTAAAAGGAATGCCCAAATATTTGAAATAAAATATGTTTTTAGTTAATAGTGCATGTTTGGCTGCAGTATGGCTTAGTAGGTGGAAATTCACAACAGGGCAAAATAATGAGAAAGTTTTGGTAAGCAAGGGAGTGCTTAGAAAAAGAACAGTTAAATGTTTCACAGGCTGTGGTTACCTTCACGTTACCAGGAGGTCATGTTAATCTCTTCAGGCCTGGAGAATGGTTTGCTAGGAGCTCATTAAATAAATCAAAATAAAAGTTGCAGATTCAGGAGCATTTCTATGCTTACATGCTTTAATAGGTGCCCTTAGGTGGCTGGACTGAATGAGATTTGCAGTTCTGACAGTGAAGGATGCCTATTAAAGGATGCACTGTCCAGTCCTTTTGTGTTGCATGTTGGCAGATTTCTCCAAATGAAGTAAAAATATGAAGTTGAAGACAGGGAGTCAGCCCCAGAAGCATCTGGGGATGTGGCTGGAACATCAGAGGCATGCCGGAGTTCAGGTATAGAGGGGCAGGGGACTGAGTTACACCAAAGGGTAACTACATGCCAGTGAAGGAGAGCAGGGAGCTCTCCACTAAATACCAAGAAATTGGTATTTAGTGACTGTAGATAGCCATTGTTCAGCCAGACCATTCATTTGTTTGAGAGGAAAAAATGACAACAACAACTAAGAGTTAACACAAAGCATTCTTCTTTTTTTTTTTTTTTTTTTATTGCTTCTTCCCTCCTCCCTCCCTTTCCTCAGATACTCTGGAGCAACATGTGGTCTGGCCTTTGTATTCATGTATCCGTCCCTCATCTACGTGATCTCCCTGCATCGTGCTGGGCAGCTGACGTGGCCAGCATTGATCATTCACATCCTTATAATCCTCCTTGGACTGGCTAATCTGATTGCACAATTCCTATTGTGAAAACTCCCCCTTCTCCCTGTGGCTGTCACAAGTGGTGCTGTGACATTTGGCAACAGCCTTGAGCAACACTGTCACGCGTGAGAACGAACAGTCCTCAATATGATCTTCTTGAAAAAAGCTGCACTTTTGAAACGAATTCAGAACACATCTTTCAGGAGCTTGACAGGAAGCCTGTCCTGCCTCTCTAAAAACGCAATTTTATGAGAAGCGAAAAAGTTCAGATTTGAGTGAGGTAGTTCTTCTGGTTTTGTTGAACCTTCATCAAAGATTAACGAAGCTCAAATATTTTGATTTTTTTACAGTACACATCTGAAAACACAACTTTCAGACTCAGGCCATAGAAATCCTCTTTCCTCCGAAGGAACTATCCTTACCTTTATTAACAAACATACTTTCACAATGTTGTTCAGTGACTGTTTGAAATGCTCTTTTGTTGCAAGTTATTTTCTTGTTTTATTTGGAAAACGAATAAATGATTGTCTTTCCTTTTTTTTTTTAAAGTTAATTTATAGTCATTTGAGTCAAAATGCACTCTTAATTTTGAATATGCTGTTAAAATTTTTTGGCAATATTTTTCCTCTAGAAAGTTCCAACTAAGAGAAACAATAAACTCATGTCTCGGTGTTTTATTCGGAACCAATATGTATACAAGTTATTTGTGATCTTACAATGAAAAAAGTTAGGAGGAAAACAAAAACTTAGAGCAAGACAATTAAAATTAGAATTCCAGGCTTGACCTCACTTCAACTCTGTTAACTGGGCTATTATGTGCTGTGAAGTTGTCTCGTCAGGAGCCGCATGTGGTTTTATGGATGCATGTTGGACACAATGTTCATCACAGGCTTGTTCCCTGCCTTGTAGGGTCTTGCTCTAGTGGTCTCTCGCTGTGCTTTTCCACTACTCTTTTTCCACCCCGCTACAATTACTCTGCATGTTTTGGATGTGAGCAGAGACACAAAGCTAGCATTTGTCAAAACTGTGGAATAAATAAGATAATTTATGTTTCAGATAGTTCCAAACAGATCCCTTCCAATCTGTGGAGGGTTTTATTGTGAGGTTTTTTTCAACTCACGGTTTCGTAACTTATTAGTATGTACATGCATAAGCACACCAACACCTTCCCTCACCTGCTCTCTGTGAGTCTGAGTCTTAACCCCAAACATGCAATAATTAAGTCACCAGACACTAGTGGAATGTCATCTTTTGTGGTCGGAGAGAGAGGAATACCTCCTCTCTGTACAGAATGTCAGTGTATTAAAATAATCAACAAATGCAGAATAATTGAAAGAGGACTCTGAGCCATGCTGAATCCCAAACTAAGTAAAAGAAGAAAAAAGGTTGGAGTGATCCAATATATGTGAAGTAGGAGTTGAGTTGGGAAAGATAATTACAGTGCAATGTAAGAGTTCCTGTTTTCATCAGAAAGACAATGAAAAGCATAACTTAGATAATCTAGCATGCTTCTCTGGGAAATGATGCCAATTTTTGTAGTAAGGATGTAAATCCATTTGTTAAAGTTAGGCTCTTCAAACTGTGTAAATAACACCGAGTTGCTTAAGTGTCCTCAGATTTGTATGAAGTGCCAGATAATATGGATCTGGAATATGATCTACTGAATATAATAATTATTTCAGATTATCAATTTTTTTCACGTGGAACTTTTTGTGCCTTTAAGTCAGAATTGGAAAATACATCCATTATCTGTCCTGTGTTAGAAAGAAATATTCACCACATACTGGTCATTTTCCCCTGTGTATGCTCTTACCAGCCACAGCTTGATTTCTGTACCCTCTGGGGCGTATCTGTCTGCCTGAGAGCACCTTGCAGCCCCGCAGCGCTCACGCCGTTAGCTCTGGCCAGCACATCTGCTTTCTAGGGACTGGGTCTGACTTCTCCCATCAAATACTTCCTTGAATGTCTGTGTAGCCATCACTGCATGTAATGTGATAGCTACGTTCCCTCAACATTCTCAGCAGTGTATTTCACCAGTTAAACTAGTTAAACTTTTTTTTTTGTTTTACTGTCCAACAAACTTCCTCTTCTTCCCAACAAATTTCACAAATTTACAGTTCCACAACTGTAGTATGTTGCTAAACCCTTCACGGTTATTTGATACAGAAGAGAAATACTTGAACACCAAACCGAAAGGACAAAAGATGCAGGATGTGATGAGGCACCACTGGCTCATTCACATTAAGCTCCTGTGCTTACCCCTTGTAGCTTCAGTGCTTGATTTAGGTACAAACCCTGATGAGTGCAGCTACTTCAGTTTGATTTGTCCTTCCACGTTCCATCTGAATATGATTCCATGAGTTTAATCCTTACCTTACCATTGAAGCAGATGGTAAAATGCTCTTCTTTTTTTCATAATTAAATTCCATTGGGATCTAGGAGTTCAACAGAAATTCCCAAGTAAGACAGAGTTCACAGTCAAGTGTCTTAATTGCATCTTCTGTTTGTCTTTTTTTCCCGTTGTGCAATGTAAAATGATCTGAGTTAATATTTAGAAGGAAATTATTCCGTACCTTTCTAAAAGCCTGCTTTAGCTGTGGTTTACAAAGAGAGATTCTCGCAGTGTTTATTTTTACAGGCCTCTGGCAGCCTTGATTTGTATTATAATTTGATAAGTATTACAGTGATAACAAATATTCCATTACACTACATTTTCTTATGAGAAAGTTTTATTGTACTACATGCAGTTGAGATATCCAGAAGCGTCAGAAATAAGTTAGGAGTGTGTAAGTAAGAGTGGCATTTTCAGGTTTTTTTTTACTTTGTTAACAGCCAACATCCTAAGTTAAGTAATATTTTAAAATCTAATGGCAACTTAAATGGTCTCGCAGACCAGAAGTAGATTGCAACATCTCTTTTTGTGCAAGCACAAAATGTAATTCTCCACAAATGCACACTTAATCTTGCCTGCTCATGCAACCTGTAGTGGTGGCCAGCTAATTCCAATTCCTTATGTTCTGTGTTCCAGCAAATCATCATGTGATTTAGTCAAGCAGAAAAAGTAATATATGGACCCAGTAATGTATTGTGAGACGTAATTTATTACCTTCTCGCAGAAGAAAAATAATTTCTGCTGGAAATACTGAATTCTGTCTTTACAATTGAGCTCTGCTGGAGTAAACTGCGAGGTGAAATACTCTCAGCTGTAGGCGTTGGGTAAGAGCCTTAAGGTTTTCTTCATAACAGCACCAGGCTCTGTTTGCCACCACCCCTGAAAATCCAGCCCTCTCTATCATGTGGCAACTCTGTGATGCAAACTGAAGTTTTCATTGCATGAGGCTCAAGCAGCTGTAGTCATCTCTGCTGATACCATCAAGCTAAAATCCAGATCTAATGATAGATGAGGCATTAACCCAGCATGAACTTTAGGTATTACCAAAGTATCAGTAGCCAGGGAAATTCCCAGGAAGCTCCAAGAGCAGTTGTGGACATGTTGGTGGGTGGTTACACACAGACCCTGAGCACCAAAACCAAGGGATTAGTTTTTCAGTGGGAACTTTGTGGTGAGCAGAAGTAGTTGTACTAAGGACAAGGACAGGTGATGAGGCTTTTATGTCTGCGATCTGCTGTGAGGAGAGAAAGAATTAGCTTCTCCATATGTGTGCTTGTGCATGGTCTTCTCTGTAATGGCCTAATGTCATCTCTTCCAGCTCCTTAATGTCATTGTGGCCCAGATTCTTCCTTTCAGCCTATAGTGTTCAAAAGTCTCTCGTGCTCATTAGCTCTCAGTTGCCCCTAGCTCTTCCAGTCACTCACAGCCCGCCCCATCAGTTCCTACAAATAAATTCCTCAGAGAGGAAATTTTATGTAACGTTCCCTTTTTCCTTGAAAGTTCAGCCTTTAAAACTCCACGTACCAAAAAAATCCGCAAAGACACTGACATTTGGTCACAGTGCTGAACGCTTTTGTCAGATGGACAGTTTGCCCGCCCGAGCTCCAGGCTGCCCCCTCCTCCACCAGGTAGGTTCCCACACAGCAGTTGACTTTTGATTACAAGATCACGTAACTTTTTTTCCGTAGGGCGTCATCTTTAAAGTGCAAAGGTTCCAAGAGGAATTGTTCCACTACCATTGCTCAGATCTGGCATCTCCTGCCTGTGAGTGCTGGACTTTGGGCAAACCGAACTGACGTGCAAGAATGCACAGTCAGCCCTGAGGTTGCTTAAAACTCCTTTGTGGCCTGTGTCTGTGAATGTCTCTCGATCCCAAAGCTGAGAGGTAGCGAGAGTATAACAGAGTGCCAGAGCTGCTGGGGGACGCAGGAGAGAGTCATGGAGCATCCGAGACAGTCAAATATCAGTCAGCCCTCTGGGAGGTCCCAGGGACTCCAGTGTACTTACAACCAGAGTGACATATGGCGGTGTTCTGCAGCAAAACACAGTGGTAAGGGAGGTGAGAGATATGATACCCTCTGGAAAACACTTTTTCCTTTCAGGATGTTTTGCTCCAGAGGAAAACTGCCCTAAGCATCTGTCAAGATTATAATGGATATGAGGGCACCTGAGGAAAAATAATAATGGGGAACGGATTAGAGCCTGGTCATAGCTGGTACCAGCTGCACCAGCAAAACAGCGTCCCTCTCACCTTCAGTCAAAAGCAGAAATTAATTTCCGTGGGCAGTTCGTTAAATTTGGAGGCTGTCTTCAGTAATGAAAAAGCTCCTTCAGGAGAGCTCTTTGAAACTTCCTAATAGGAAGTAAAATATTAATGATATGCAAAGAGCTGGTATGTTTCCTTTAGCTCATTGTACTGTGCTTGGTGGCGGGGTACAGTATAAACTTTTTCCTCCGTATTCTGTGAGGTTGGAGTCATGATTGGCGTTACTTAATTTCTTCTGCAGTTGAGAACACCATTAAAGTTTTCTTGGAAAGGAACAGTTCTCAACTTGCCAGATTCCCTCGCTACTTCTCACTCCGGCAATTTCAGTGGTGGAACTAGTGCTATGTAACTGTTGCTCTGTGGTTTGTATTTCCAAACAATAACTGGTCTGAGCAGGGCAGGCAGGGTCTCTTTTCAAATTTACCTAATTACGTTTTTTACCATACACCTCGTTTTGTAATCCTGAAGTAGATTGAACAGTCCCGATGAAAAATGTGGCTTTATAGAAAACATTTTTTGGTCCTTTCTTAGTATGTTTATATTGCAGCTTGGCTAAAGCTCATTGAATTATTTCCAATAGTCCAAAGACTGTTTAAAAACTGCTGTCCATGTGTTTCTTTTCATCATTGTTTGAATGGCCTTTTTTCAATTCCGTGGACCTTGTCCACTTCTGACATTTCATTAAACTGTTAGAGGAAGTTGAGATTAGTCAGGTCATTTCAAATCAACACAGCAAAGTCATTCAGCTGCAATATGAGGGGAGGAGAAATGCCTACACATTGAGTTCCAGGCTAGATACTAAATGCCACACCAAACAGAGACATTGTCCCCACTGCCCAGCTGGCTTCATCTCTTAGAGCAAAAGGAGATTGTGTTAAAAAAATTACCACAGGGCATTCAAATAACAGGCCAGTTGTGGGAGGAGAGAGGAGGCTGGTTTGCATTGAAGCTAGGTGTTTTATTTATCTCCTCGGTGAATATCTATGTTTTTTTGCATACAGATGTGTAATAAGAGCCCGGGCTGCGATACCGAGTTAGCATAAGCAAACTTGGGGGCATCCCTTCACCTTCCAGCGTAAGAGTTCAGGGGGTCTGGGCAGGTACAGGGTGGCAGAGGCAGTGAAGAGGATTCCTGCTGATGCTTTGTGCTGCCTCTGTTGGTTTGGGGTTTGGGAGAGCTCATGTTCACTTGTCATCTCTTCTCCTATCAAAGCGCAAGGCTCCTTACTAAGGGAAGGCTGATCTCACCTACCCTGTCTGCAGTCCTTTGCCTTGAGAGGGAGGTTTTGCATAACTAAAGTCCTCTGTTACGGAAATACAGATGCTATTTAGGGTGCACCCAGATTGACAACAACGGGCAAAAGATCATATGCTGCCTCTGTGAAAGTTACCATGAGCAGTTTACTCTTGCCAGGGAAACTGCTGTCGTCTTCCTGAGATGAGATTTTTTTCAGTCCTTGAAATTACTTCATGTTTCTTTATGGTGCCACCAACCCTCTGTTTTTACCATGGTGGCTCAGGTTTAAGTGTGATCTTGTCTCTCCTCTTGATAGGACATACACCAAAGAAGTGAGAAGTTAGAGGTAACCTCTGACAGCCAAACTCCAGTTAGTTGTGATTCCTTCTCTGAATAATTAGTTGGGATATTGAAGGTGTAACAAAATTTGTGATTCTTGATGCTGGTGGGTGGGGTGGTGTTGGATTTTTTTAAACCAACTGAAGTTTGGCCTCAAACAATATTGGTCTGTGAAAACAGTGAGTTGGAACTGCATATACTTTGCCTGCTCCTAGTTCAATAGAAGAAAACTAATTTAGTTAAAGAAAACCAGAAGATGACAGCCTTTGCATTCTGAATGCACTTGTTGATACCACAGACAGCACTTATTTTCTGCAGGCAGCCAGCTACCCCATCATATCAATTGCAATAAATGATGGTTAGAGGTCCTCCAGAAATAAAATCTTACCTAAAAGTGCACTTTTTTTCATTCTTTCCTGTCTGTTTTCATAAATAATTCAGATCCCCGGTGAATCCCTTTTGGACAGGTTTGTTCACCCAATTTGCACCTTGATAATAAATTGCCTTTTAGTGGCATCAAAGGAGTATGTATGTGACCACAGGCTCCCACACCTTCCCTGGGAGCTTTTGAGACTGTCCTAGTTCTTTCCACAGTGAAATCTGCCCTCTATCCCCATCTGCAATGGAATGTCTGTACTTAACCTCCGAGGCCAAACTGCAAGAAAACTTCAACCGTGGGGTAAACTGGTTAAAAACCTGGCTTCTGTGGTTTTATTGTGAGGGCACCACACTGTTTTCTTCAGCACATGACTGAGTCTTTTACCTTCATCCCGTGTGTTCATACAGGGAAAATCAGGCCATTGGAGAGCAGAATGTTTTAACATTGCATATGCTTCCCAGAGTACCCTGACTAAAGTGGGTCTCTTTAAAAATTAATCTGATAAACTGACCTTCTGTGTCGAATCAGGGATAGAAACACATCAACTCCCCTTTATCTAGTACGTGAACTGTCTGGAAAAAATTCAGTGAAAAGTAGATCCATTAGAAAGACAACTACAAAAAGAGAGAAGCTTTAAAAGTCATCAGAATGCTCATAAACAAAATTTTCTGGCAAGGGCAGCCTAGACCTCTGCTTTACTTGGGATGGCTGCCATCAATAGGAATCTTTCCCTTTGCTTTCAGTGGGCACCAATTCAGGCCTTGGAGAAACTGATCTTGAAAAGATTTTGGCAGTTAGGGGAAGATTCCATCAGAAACAGTGGGACTCAGCTTTCCACACAAGAAGCTGGGTATGCTTCAGCAGCTGTTATTCAGGTGCAGTCGGACCTGCATCCTGGCTTACGTGCTATATTGTTGAGTGTGATATAAGCAGGTTTACCTTTAAAAAAACTCACTGAAAAGGTGAGTACCAAAGTAAAACACAGAAAATGTGGGAAGCACAATCTGATCTTTTTACTTATTTTTTCTTTGTTCAGTGTTAACTCATACAGGAAAAAATAGGATACCTTCAAAGCACCATTAGCTGACTACTTCATCCCAGGGTGGATCTTGCTTTTCTTTGACTTGTTGGGCAAAAATTTACAAACACTCTGGGATTTGTGTGTAGTTACGTTGTTGCTCCCCTACGTACTTCTTCTTTGCCTGCTAGTTGTTTGTCAGCAGCATTTCTCTGTGGATTATTTTATAGCGCTTGAACCACACGGAAAGTATGCACCAAGCTGAGCCCACTAAATTTGGTGAATAATCCGTTGTGTGTAGATGCTGTCATGTATTTGTGGGGAAGAGAAAAACACTAAGGGCACTCTGTCCTCTTCAAAAACACTCGTAAGGAATGGTCCCAGACCTTTAAAAGATCCTCCCTTTCCTAAGTGCTGTGTGAATTTCCATGCAGTTCACTACCTTCATTACTTAGTAGAGCCACAACCTCAAGCCAGCAGACAGCTGGAGAAGAGCTGTGAACTTTTTTGACCACGTTTATTTTAAAATGTTAAGCCAAAGTATATATAAAGTCACAGAAGACTCAGAACTGTTTTCTGCCGTGTGCTTCTCCGTCAGCCCCACCACTTGTCCATTGTATCGTGCTGCTTTTTAGGGCAACTAATCCAGTTTTGCTTAACCCAGCTACCAGCTGTCCCTGTTCTGGCACTCCCACTGACAGTTCTTCTTCAGCAGATGAATAAATAGTTGCGTAGCCCATTGGATGCCTCTGCAGAGCCACTGACCTGTGCAACTCAAATAGAAAGAATCTTTTTCCCGGATCTAGAGGCCTTGGCACTCACGTTCTGGTGCTGACCTGTTCAGAGACGGCACCGCTAGGTATGCCTGACACACAAGTAACATTCATCTGCCTGCTGTTGCTTGAACCCCTGCAACACACATTGCAGCATGGAGTTTTGTCATGAAGTTTGCCTGTACTGGCAACTGGATCAGTTGAATCATGCAGCCACCACGACATCTGGAGTCCACCAAGAGGATGAGTGTATGACAACAGTCAGCTTGACAGCCTGGCTCTCAGGAACAACAAGACATGGTGGTTCTAGGTCTAAGGGTTTCAATCCCATGTTATGTATTAGCCGCGATGGCCTGCCTGAGTTCAAGAGCTATGTTTCCCACTGCTAGGGAACAGGAAGGAGTGGCCATGTGTGGCCTGGTGTGACACAGGTACACACAGTCACGGCTGTTCCAGGCTATATCCAGCCATACAGACCTGAGGGGGTGCCCTCCAGCCAGCAAATACATCATCACTGACTGCTTTGCTGTTCTTCCTTCAGGAACTCTCAAAGGGGATAAAATGATGCCTTACTGAGCATACCAAAGCTGTAGCAGAAATAATAGGAAATAATCAGAAAAATGGTATGCAGCGGCAAAAGCTACTTCAGGACATGTGCAGTTCCACCCAGAAACCTAGAGGTGCAGGGACAGAGGAAAGCATTGTGTCATTGTTTCCATCTTCTTAGCACTCACAAGAGTATTAGTAAAATACTCCACCAATCTCTCACTTTGGCCAGGTATTCAAAAGCAGTCAGCCAGATATCCCAAAGCACTGCCTACTCCCCTGGAGCCAAGTTAGAGCTATAAAGTTGTAAGTGAATGACCTCAGCGCAGGAGAACTGATTTTCTTCAAAAATAGTGCAAGTTGGGCTATCAAACATGGAAATCCATCACACACTCTCCTTGTGCAGTTGATGCAAAAGCCTGTGTAGTCTCTTAACTGTCCATATTACACTATAAACTGTATGAGACAAATGGAGTAGGCAATACAATATAGAAAAGTCACGCTCTTTAATAAAGTATTACTCTGCTTTTTGAAGCTTAGGTCCTCAACAATATATAGTTTTATCTGCTGATATTAAATGAATCTTTCTTGGAGGTGATAGATTCTGTTGCCTGGCCCTCTTCGCAACACTTAAGGCCAATATAGCATTAAATAAACTGAAACAATTTGGACTTTGTAGGCTTTTTCTTCTGTGAAACAACTATTATAGAAATGGCGTTTAAAAGTGTGTCCTTTTTTGCCTTAAAGAGTTTTGGAGTAGTCTTCCTTTTCAGTTTCAAGATGACTGAATATTTCCAGTAATTTCTGATCTCCCTGCCAGTTTATTATTAGTGCAACTGGCTACTAACCAGCTGACTGATGTCAGTCTCATAATAAAGAATGACAAAGCTACACAAGGGTCCCATGAGAAACCGAAGAAGGAGGATCAAACACAATTGTAAATCTGTGCTAGAGACTACAAGGTCTCCGGCAAAAGTTCTACTGCTTTTTATAGCACTACTTATTCAACAGGTTTTCTTTCTTTTCTTTTCCTTTCCTGGGTGTGTGCATGTCCCATTGTTCTCTGTTTTGTTGTTTGGTTGTTTGGGTTTTCTTAATAGGTCATGTAATGGAGTACATGAATATTCTTATTTAATGTGAGTCCATAACTCTTTATTTAATATGACTCATTAATATATTCGGCAAGGCAGAGCATCCCTAATTATTTGCTGCATTGCCAAGTACAATCTTATGTTTGCATCTTGCAGTTATATAAGTGAATCATAATTGTGAAGAAAAGCCATGTTTTCCAAGGCTGCAGTTTTTTCCAGCTATTGTGTGCACAGGAATGTGGCTGCACACACCCAGGGATCTCCAGGCATCAGTGAAGCTTATGGATCCTGTCAGCTGCAAAACCAGAAACTGTTAGTATAAAGGCCACCTATGTCCTTCCCTCATCTTGCAGCAGGTCTGTTCTCGACTTAGCCTTGCCTGGTTTTGCAACTAGGTTTTTAAGAATGATGTTGTAGAAAGTTCTTTGCAAAAAAACCCAGACAATTGCAAGAAGTCTGTCTGGACTATTTGAGACAGGACTAAACCACGTTGTAATCTTGTTCTCCTGGACTTCTTAGCAGTAGGTTAAAACAGATACTAGATTCAGGTTCCTTTTCAATTCTGTGTCTAATTTTTCCTGCCCTGCCATTCAGGATAGGTTTTTGGAGTGATAGTTACATATCCAAGACTAAGATTTGTGGAAGCCATCAATGCAGGAAAATGAATTGTGATTTAGCCGGCGAGAATGCTCTAGAGCCTTAAGGAAATGATGTAGGAAATGCTGTAGGGAGTTATTCACCTCAGTGTGTGCAGGGACATGGCCTGTCACTCTTCTCATTATAGGCAAAAAAACTGTTGCGTTTTCCATACTTACATCTAGTCCAGTCAGGGATAAAGCTGTACTTATCTGAGCTGTCCCTGAGATCTAGTACAACATACTCTGCAAATCAGTACATCTCTACAAAGACATCTGGACTTCTGCATTTAAAAGAAGTGTTTTGAAGAAAATCTGAGTCTCAACAACTGTTTTCATCCTGTTCTCCATTGCCTGGGCTGTATCTTTACTGTCATCTGTGCTACTCGGCTGGTGATAAAAAGTTTCCAGCCTTCAGGCGATATGAATATGTAAAGCATTCCAGCAGATTCAAATACCATCTTGCCTCAGTGCAAATCTACAAAGGTGGTTTTCCAGCACACATTAGGCAACACCTAACCTTTGAAAAATTCCCTCTATTTCAGCAGACAAGTAATGTGCTCTGGGGAAAATTCAAACTTGACTCCTTTAAGTCAGACTATCAATTCAATTAAATTGCCTTTAGGATACAAGTTCTTACTCCCACTTTCCATGTGGTATGAAAGTCACATTTACAGAGGGCAAAAGTTTTACTAGGAAGACGCACAGAGCCTCGTGATATCTTTTGTTCAAGGAAACCACCAGTACATTAAAGGAAAGAAAAAAGCCAAAAAGAGGCTTCTGCTATTTTTATTTCATATTTGTGATGACATCTAATGATTAGAGAAGGCCTCACATTTTTTACTGCAGTTTGTTTCTTACTTCTTGCAGTTTCATTTCATTTGGATATGATCATTTCGGTGCACGCTCAGTGCTGCTGTTTCCTTCTTATTACTCTTTCCTCTACTTCCTTTACAAGCTGCAGTGAATGTCTACACAGGCTGGTCAAGAGTTCCCGGAGTCTGAAATGCCTCTCTTTAGCAGTAAGACCCAGGAAAGAAAAAAGAGGGAACTGAGAGAAATACCCACGCAGGGCTAGTGGAGCAGACAAGGCACCTCACTTCCTGGCATCAGACATCCCTTCATGTCTGTAAGGTTGGTACCTGTCATTCTCTCCACGTTACCGTCCTCCTCACCTCTCCCCATGGTTTCCTGCGCCTCTGAAGAGCCTGTCAAACACACAGCGCAAGGAGAATCCACAGGAAGGGTCATGTACCCTTGCATGTAATTGCATTAGGTACTGAAAGAAAGAGAAAACATGTACAGAGTAATGCTCCCTTCCAGGTTCCTGTTCTCCTTCTGTAGCTTAGAGTCCATGTCCCCAGAGCTAAATGTTAATCCAGTTGAAAATTGTTGTAACCAGCTGGAAGGTCACAGAAATGTAGAAGGCAAGTGCCAATCTTTATACATGGTCATCAGGTCAGAGATGAATTAGACTCTGCCATCTGTAAGAAGATACTGATGACTACAAGGAACTGGGGCATTTGTTTTACATCTGTTTGTAACAACAGAAGCTCCAGCAGCACAGTGGTCGCCTAACTCTGAACTGGGGCAGTGGTTCAACACTGACTCAGAGGGAAGTGTGCCAGCAGCACCACAGAATGTGCATTACATATAATACGGCAGGAAATTTGGACAGCAACTTGTTATAGCGCTGTTTTGGAAATGCATGAGTCACTGTGTTTCTGGAATCTGAACCTTTCTCAGCATGTTTTCGTGCTAGATAGCCTGTCATGTTGTTTAAGAAAGCCTGAAGGACTGATGCTGAGTTAGTTTACCCAGGATCTTCATGCTGGAATACACTAATCCATCTCTGTCCATCTTTCTTCCTGTTCCCAAAGAAATGTAATGCAATCCACTATTTTCCTCCATTGTGAAATATTATATAAAGCATTTTTGTAATTGATACTAATTTCTTCCTTTATTAGAGCAGCCCACTGAGCCTTTCACCTCAGCTCTTGTATTCACTGACAGCAATGAAAGCATTTTCTGATGCTTTCAGAGGAGGCTGCCCCAATTCCTACTCCGTCACACCACTGTGCATACAGTTCTCCTTCACCCTTCTATTTAAAAAGGTTTCTTGCAAGACTACACACTGACAACACTGATAAAATCGCACATGCGCTCTGCAGTAATTAAACATGCCAGCGGATGCCCCTGCATTTCCTTCGCTTCCTCTCTCCTCTTCTTCTACCGACAGTTATCAATATGTCCAGAGCTGCACCCCTGTCTCTGCAGGCCTAGGAGCCAGGTACCGCTCTGAACTGCACTCAGGGCAGAAAGTCCCTCCCTCTCACATGTCACAATTTGTCTACAGCACCTTGGCTTTTTTTTTCTGTTTCTTACACTAAAGTCTGAAGTGCTGAAGTGGATTACGATTAAAATAGTTTTATTTAATCTGATAAATACAGGTGTGCATGTGCACGCACACACACACACACTCTTTTTAATGAGGCATTAAAATACAGGTGTATTCCAAATTATCAAAGTACAAGAAAAACCAACAACATTAGAAGCCGGCTGCAGGGGACAGGCAGGCTCCCTGTCTCGCAAACAGTCACATGTTGCATTGAGCATTTGAGCAAACAAGGCTCAGCAGAGATGAGTAAGATTAAAGAAATGCACTTAGGAAGAGTCAGGCTGCAGACTGACAGCTCTGTGATAGTGTCCTTCCTGAGCCTGATTCACAACGTCTTCGATGCCCAACAGGCTTTTCAGAGATCAGCATTTAGGCATGTTTACAATGTCCATGATCCAACCCTGCAGGCACCTGGAGTCATCCCTGGAGTCACAAGAGTGCACAGAGCCTACCTCCCCAGTGAGAGCAGGGGAGGTGCCAAAAAATGGGATTCTCCAGTCTTTGTCACCTGCTCATCCTGCTCCAGCAGGAATAGCCAGAGCCAGACCATCCCTGGAAAAACAGCCAGGAAGCAGACAAGTTATGTCCTGCCCACGTCCATCTGGTAGTAAAAGTACTAAGCTGCGAGACAGGAGATTTGGGAAGCTGAGCTCCCCCTTCTTTTCCACAAGACATGCAGAGCAGACTGACAGCAAAAGCCACAGTCTCTCTGAGAATCCTCCTAATCACCAGCCTTACAGAACCATTTCTCTCAGTTGTCTTTAGATGTGATAAAGTCAAGTGGGTTCTTTACCATATGGAGTTGATGTCTGATTTTTAAACGGGTGTAGGGCTTTTTTTTCATTTTATAAAACTCGGGTTTTAAAAAACAAACCAAAAACTAGGATGGTACAAACAACTTGATAGAAAACGAGCCATACCATGGACATGTTTAGCAGATGTAATATTAAAATTACATTGCATCACACACGTCACTTTTTAACCAGGTTGTACACATCTAATAAACCCAGCTTTATCTGCCTGTAGCATATCCCCTCCCACTTCTGCTTATAGCTTTCCTCTTAGTTTTTAATCTACAAGCAGAGTAACACCATGGTGAAATGCGACTCAGAATTTATGTCACCTATATGGATTCACAGTTGCAACATTTCTTTAAGACTGCAGGTAACTGGGCAATTGAAAACATGTTCAGTCATGGGTACCTCTGACAACCTGCCTTGGCTGTTCCGATGTAAGTTAATTTATCACACGCTTCATGGGCTCTTAAGCAAAACAAAGGTCAGGTCCATGATAAGTGACGGCAGCACATGGCCCCTGCCAGCTGCTGAGTCTGGGATGGGATACTCTCCTATTTTTAACAACTGCATGGCCATTTAATGCCTCTTAATTGCTTTAGTCGTACGAAGTACATACACAGTGAGCAGATTTTGCCCTATTGATTTGTACAAGGATTCTGTGGTGAGGCTGCTGTGCTCTGTTTGTTTCCAGAAAACCAGTACAGCACAAGGTAGATGTCACACTGACTTTTTATACTTACATCATTTGTGTGTGTTCTGTAGATGCCATTTATAGGAGGAACCATACCAGCTGTCTACTGCTGATATTGATGCACTGCTACCTTAATGGATCTTATCGGATATAATTTGGGTTTCCATCTGAAAGCTAGCACCTGTGCTTATCCTAACCATGGCTGAACAAAATCGCCTATCTAAGCCCTGATAATAGATTATTATTTATTAATTTAACAACAACATTAGAGAAAGGGACAAAGTAAATCTGTGCCCTGAATCTATACCCATGACAGCAGTACCAGAATCGCATGTCACTTCTGTGATGTTTATCTTCAAGCTGTCTACCTGCAGTAGAGCAGTGCTGTCTTCTCCAGCTGGCAGAAAGGAATGAAGAGGGCACAAGCTGTATGTTAGCTCATGGCTTGCATTCCCATTCAAGCCCAAAGTCCTTGAAAGCCCACACCACCTGTTTGTTGACTCACACTCTGATGCAAGCCCATGTGCGTGCACCAGGAAGGGAAACTCTACAACACTGCAATGCCTTTTGTGCCTGAAAACAAACCCATCCCTCCCAGACACCACCTCTTAACCCTACGGCATTGCACAGGCAAGTCCTCACTCCTCTAACATGGCTAAAATAAACATGGACTAAGCTGGAAGGACGTAAGTTACTCAGCCAGCACTCCCTAGAAATCTGGAAACCTTAATAACTATATTCTTCTTCGTCACTTCTGGCTAATACAAAGCACAGCAAAGATCAGCATTACCTTATCCACTAGTCTTGTACTGGGAGGGTGACAACTTGGGGGCATCATCCCAAGTATTACTCTTTTTTCCTCAACATCTGTAGGTATGAATTTCTTCAGTATGTTTGTGTTCCCTTCTGAACGCTTTCAAAGGCTGAAAAGTTAAAATAACATAGAGTGGTTTAAGTGCAGCGCACCACACATTGTTTCTATCATGCAAGAATTGCTTAACTGTGGTACACTTCAGCAGCACAATTTATTACAAACCTTGGAAGTCATTTCAGGAGCCCAAGGACCTCATGGACCTTGGACCGGGTTTCAGCAAACTGCTCAGATGTGCAGTCACTAGGCAGATGTCTGGAAACGTGTGTTCTTGCACATTTATCTGCTAATGCAAACGTCCCAGTGCAAGCATTAACACTAAAGAGCATTATGTGGATTTTAAACAATCCCTGGAAGAGTTGGGTCCCATAAAAGTTATTCTGACAGATATAATCCTTCTCGTCTCCTTTGCCAAGCGCTTGCTCTGACTACAGGAGCCAGAGCACATCAAGCGAGACTCCTGCCTGCTTCCACTGCTTCTGGTGCTCCAGACAGTACAACATCCCTGCCCAGTGCTGACTTCACTCTTATTTTTATTGTTTAATATTTCAGTTGGGAAAGAAGCAGCAATGTGGAAGGGGAAGATAAAAGAGATAAGAGGGTATTTTTATGTTTTCATCTGCACAGATGACTCATACGGGACAGGTTTATTCCTCCTCTCTCTTGGGATTAATGCCTCAAGAAGAGCAGCAGCAAAATTAAGGCTCTTTTTGCTTTTGCTGCTGTGGAAAATACTACTTTCTTTCACCTTGCTCTGCGAGGTCTTTGTGACTGTGCACAGCACATAACACAATTGGCTTCAATCCTACTGGGGCCTCTCGGTATTAGTGTAATAAAAGTAAATACCAAGTGGTCACAACTTAATTATAATCTGGACATTCTGTACTCTGGCAATAGATTACAGGTTCCACTGATTTGTACCTTAAAGCATTGAATCTACGGTTGGCAGGAGGGTGAATCCATGTAAAGAGACAAGACAGCAAAGTGATATCCCATGTTTCCTGCTCAGTGTGTAGGACACAAACTGAGAGGAAGCGATTTCAGTAACTGAATGCTCTGCACATTGGAGCAGGTCCAGCTGTGGCTTTTTGTCTTCAACTCTGGTGACTATTTCAAGGAGTAAAGTACTATTTTATAGAAGATGGAGAGGCAAAAGCTTTCATTAGATAATGATTGTGTTAAGACCCAAATCCTCACATAATTCTTTGAAGAGGTATTATAAATAATTAATGTTGCAATGATCTGTTGATTTATTCTCCTCCACCCTTAATTTTGTTTCAGTAGTAACAGACCCCAGTCATGCTTTGTGAAGAATAACCCAGAGATGCAAGAATGCAAGATGCAAGAATGCTTTGCTGTGGAGCAAAAGCATGCTCCACAATCAATATTGATGTGTGCTTCATTTTGCCTTACTTGGTTCTGCCAGCTTGAGGGTTTTGGTGATATTTTGCCTGTTGTTATTTCACTTTCAAAGTCCTCTCACAATATACTTCTGTAGTTGAAATTATTTATATGCTAGGCTACTGTAACTGCATTATACCAGTGCATGGAGATGTGTCCAAGGTTGAATTTATCCAATATATTTTTAATGTCTTAAGAAAACAACAACAACAAAGTTCTGTGAACTTGTGAATAAATTCCTCTGGATTTGTGGCACTGGAAAAAAAAAAATCACAATTTTGTGGAGATGAAACAAAAGCAACATTGACAACAGTAAGCTTGGCCTTAGCTTCGGAGTGTAGTTTTGGATGAATGTGAGTTACAAATATTAAAGTAACGTCTGGAGGCTCAGCTTACTTGTGTCAGAAAACATAGTTGCTGTTCTGAAGACTTTTCAACATAAATGAGCAGAATGTGTGGAACTGAAGGGGCAGTTTCACTGCAGGAAGGCAGTGCATCCACCTCACACGAGCATGAGAACTGAGACAGGTAAAATACCTCAGATCTACTTCTCACTGGGCCTCTCTGCTTCTGTCCACTCCCATGCTATACTTCCAGCGGTACTTCTACTGGTATCCAAGTCATCCTGAACTGGAACAGGACTTGGAGCTGGTGTCTTGCAATGGTCTTAGTGCAGATTTAAAGCACAGGGCTGTTGCACCCAAGCAGGGACAAGCAGCAGGAGCTGACACCTCGGGGGGATGAACGCTGACCAGCCAGGGAAGCACATGGAGATGGTCCTGGGAGAGGTGCAATGACACACACTTTCCTTCAAGCTTATCTTCTATCTGTTGAAGTGGGTATGTGGATATCCAACTGTGCACGGAACCAAGCACAGGAGGCTGAGTTACTGCTTCAGGCGTGTGAGGTGTGGAAACTGGTCACCTTTGGTACCTTGTTGGCAAACTCTTCACTCTGCAGCTGGTTTATCCTGTTGAAGTTCATCTCTTGAGATTCCCGCTGGTGCCAGAGTTACCTCTGTTTTGTTTGCTGGTTTGACAGGAAAGCATGACCAAGAAGGGAAGAAGAAAGAGAGGAAATCGGAAGCCAGAGGACACAAATCCTACAGCCCTGGAATAACTTCAGATTGCAATAATCATAAGACTTTTTAAAGAAAAGTTTCACTCGGACATGAACAATTTGTGAGTGCCCCTGACATGTTATTTCTTTCAGAATCTATTATTTCTTCAGAGCAATATCTGTAATCGAAACAAATAATAAAATCCAATAAAGAGCAAACAGGGACAGTTTTGTTAGCCTTAAGGCCAGGTGGTAGAGCACGGCTGATGTCCACACAGCTGCATTTTCTTCCTGTCAGACTAGCAGTGTGGCCACATGCAAAATTGCCACGGGGAATGCTCTCTGTCCTGTGCTGGTCACTGCGGAGCAACACCATTTGTGAGCTGAGACGTAAATAGCGCGGACAATCATGTGCCAGTCCCTGTTTCATGTGTGCTGGCCCTCCTTAATTAACTTGTGTACAACGTAGCCTGAAGCGTTTTTCTAGAATATACTATATGAACTTCTGAGGCTGTATGATACTTGCTATTAAATATATATAAACAAAAATATACTTGACTTTTAATGCATTTTCATTCATTATGTGGACATGAACATTAAATTTAAATTATTATGCTCTCTGGTGATGTCTTCTTGATTCTTGTCTTTTCTACTAGAACAAGTTTCATTGCTCTTGTAGAAGTGCTGTTGCGACTTTGACCTAAGGGTAGGGGAGCAGAGCCCTTCATGAATCTGAACTTGTCCAGGAATGAAGGAGGGGAAAGCCACAGATGACAATCTCAAGTCAGCATGGCAGCGGGAGCTTTTTGGTGGATAGGCAACATGGTTCAGTAGGGATGTGGGGGTGAAAGAGCCAAACAAGTACCAACTGTATTTAAAGGGAAAAGAATTAAAAGGAAGAAGAGAGGAAACTCCTCATGCTTTGTTTATTAGAAATATAAATGTTTTTTATTGCTTACTGCTCCCTTATTAAAAACCAAACAAACATGAGACACAGGAGCAAAAGAAAGGAAACAACTAAATGTCCAGACCAAACTAAGGAAGAGATACGAGGCTAAGATATTTTGGTGGAATCTAAATTCTGCTTCCTGAAAATTTCTGAGCAAAGGGTGTCTACTGACTCCAGAGGTCCAGATCTCAATACTACTTACAGGAGCATGTGTAATTTTTTAAGGAACAAATTCTATGCCCTGGACAAATGATATAAGAGAAATTCGGTAGGGACATCTTGATAGACATTCCTCTTTGGTCCTCTTCTGTAGATCTTGCTGCATGAGTCCAGTATTGGCAGATAAATTCTAAATAACCACACAGAAGTATTACAGAGTCTGAATCTGACAGAACAATGTAAACGAGTCTGAATTACTTCCTCTCAGCTAACTACTACTAACATATTTTACAGTGTTACACTATGGTCATTGACTGTGGCTTTAAGCCTATAAAGGTCTGATTCAGATCAAGTGCCTCCAGCCCAATACTGTGCAACAGTCCCAGCAGCAGATGTTTAGGGGTAGTTTAAGACACCATCCCTGAGGAAGAACCCTTCTTTCACAGCATACCAGTCTAAATCAGCAGTTCTGATATTTCTTAAACTACCCGGACCTGCTGTTTAACAGGATACCCACTCTCTATGGATTTACCAGGTGCCTTTTTGTCCCTTTGTAATTTTGTGCCCCACTGCATCCTGAGGCAAGAAATTCCACAATATTCTCATGTAAAGGAGTCCTGTTGTCTGACACCTTACATGGGCTCTGCCTACTTCTTATCTGATACAAAGCAGTGAGTACTTGTTGCACCTTGTTACAATCTCCTCCGCACCTTCTGTGGTTTTATAGGTCTGCACTTCAATAAAGCCCTTTCCTCATCATTCCCTTTCCTTGTAGAAAAACCCTGTTCTACTTCCACTTCTCTGGCATTGGAGCTGTTGTATACAAGTTCTAAAAATCCTTGTTTTCTTCCTTTGAACTTTCTCTGCTTTTGCGTGCCCATTTTGACATGGGATTGCTGGCATTCAGCGATGTGTCATAACGGTATGTGGAGGGTTGCTCTTGATGTCCTCCCTAACAGCATTCCCAGCACGCTGGTAGGATCTCTGCACGGAGCACCCAGGGGATGGCTTCCCAGAACCATCGGCCCTGACCTCTCATGCCGTTCCTGAGTGGTAACAGCTCATTCAGAGCTACTGACTCC
>VXBJ01000189.1:473053-519631 GCA_013400055.1 Nycticryphes semicollaris | reverse complement strand
TCTCACAGTACCAGGAGGAAATGAAATTTAGAAGCTCAGACATTTGTATCGTATACTTGAAAACCCTCAAACCTTCAACTGATGCTGAATGTGATTTCTATTTGTCTTTGCAATCAAACATCCTCCCTCCCCTTGGGAGCGTAATGTCTGACCAAGCACCATTGGTTTGCCATTCTGGCTCCTCTGAGCATTGNCAGCCTAATCCCTCACACTGTGCTCGGCTGGGGGCTTCCAAGACATAGCAAAGCCTAGAGGTGGGAACAGGGAGGGTTGCAACAGCAAGACTCACCATCCCTTGTGCAATGGAAAGTTTGGAGAGGAACCAAGGGACTGTTTTCTTTCCTGAATCCTGGCAGAAGATTGCAAAGATGCCTCTTCCCTCAGGCGAGCTGCTTCTCAAGGGTGAAACAGAGATGTAGAAGCTGCAAGACAATAAACTGTGATTAATTTCTCCTGTTGGTGAATGGGGTGTTGCTGCAGCCCAATTTTCAGGTGGTTTTAGGTGTAATCACTATCTTGCTTACATTCTTCTGGGAAGAGATTCATTTAAATTAGCACAATCTCTTCGGTCTCTAATTTACTGCATAGGGGTGTGGATCAGAGAGCTGTTTGCTGGTTAGCCCAAACAAGATTAACGTGATGCTTTTGGGTTGAAGAAAGCAATTACGGCAATTGTGCATGGAATGTTTGCATTGCTTGCCTTCTGCTTTTTTCTAACCATTTTGCAATTTTGGGGATGTTATCTACTCATGATTTAAGACTTTGATGAATACTCCTTCACTTTGTGAGGAGGGGAGCAGATTGCACATTTTTTCTTTCAACAACAGTTCTCACAAAGATAAGCCCAGTTTTCATCTTTGCCAGGTTGTGCTCCAATTTGCTACTTTCTGCATTTAAGACAACACTGGCGTTTCTAGCTCTGCAGAAGAGTTGGTCCCAGGATATTTGCACAGTAACATGTGCTCTGTAACTTACACTACACTTACAGAAATCATGGGTAGTTTTAATCTCTAGGACTGCCCATTTTGATTGCTGGGATGCTTCTTAGGTATTTAGCTGAAATCAGGAATTTGTGTATAGGCTGCTGTGTAGAGCTTCTTTATGTATTATGTATGAAATTGCTTTATGTACCTTTTTAGGCAGGATGGTTGAATTGGAGATATAGTGTACTTATTGAAGCATTTCCACTTCAAGAACATGTTTCCCTTGTGGATCTGCTAAACCTGTTACTCAGCCTGTAGGATACAATACAAAGTCAAGCTGTTTACAGAATTGGAAGGTGGAAATCCCAAAAAAAAGTTTATGGCTGATGCTGTGAGCGTGGAAAGGCTTCTCATCCCACCTGCGACAGAACACAGATGTGCTCAGTGGCGTGAGTGAGAATTCTGTGCCCAACAGCATGAACAACACCGGCGAATAAAGTTGTCTGTTTTAGGGTAAGTGCTGCTAAAATAAAAGTGCGGTTATGCAGAAAACATTTTATTCGTGTTGGTTGCTATTTTATTTCCAAATAAAAGCTTTTAACAAGGGAAATATAAAAACGGGTTTGGATTGGGCTGAAACTCACGACTCTCAGCTCTTTTGCAATTTTCCAACAGGCTCCAAGAAGTGCGAAGTTTTTTTCCCCGGCTAAAAAAAGAAAAAGCGGGGGGAAAGGGGAAGGGAAGGAAAATAAAACACCCCACAGCAAAACCCGAAAACCTTTCCCATGTGTGCGGCCGGGTACCCCTCCCTAGCTCCATAGCAAGCAGGCCGGAGCACAGGAGCCCCGGTATCCGGCCAGGTCGGGCTCTACCAACAGCCCTCTCGGGTGTTTGTCACCCCCGGACCTGTCTTGGCGGGGGGGAAGGGGGCAGGCCGGCCACACTCCGCTACCACGGGGGGTACCGCCCCAGGACAGGGCCGGGCAGGCAGGCGGAGGCAGGGGAACGAGAGACGGCTGGGGGCCGTGGGGCCGCCATCACCTGAGACAGGGCAACGGCCCCCTGAGGAGAGGCGAGGCTCGCGCCGCCGGGGCGGGGCGGCAGGGGGCGTGCCGCCGCGCGATTGGACAGGGCCGTTGGAGGGCGGGTTGTGCCTGGGGCGTGGCGGCGGCGACGCGGGGCGGGCGGAGGAGCCACTGTCGCCTCCTCTCCGCTCCCGCCCGCCTTAAGTGCCCGGCGGGGGTGCGGCGGCGGCAGGAGCGNTGGTGCTGGGTAGGTCGGGGGGGCGCGGAGGGGTTGGGGGGAGGTGTGTGTGGTGTGGGTGGAACGGGGTCGCGGGGGAAGCCGTTCCGGGGGCGCCGCGCTCCTCTCCCTCCCCGCACGGCACTGGGCTAATGGCATGCTCGCCTCCCCCTTCCCCGCGGCGCCAGGCACCACCCCAGAGCGAGCCTTCTTCCATCCTGTGCCTTGGCCCTGCCTGTCTGCCGCTTCCAACGCTGCCTGTCATCCCCTCACACCCCCCCTCCCCTTCTTCCTTCTCGCCCTCCCCTTCCCTTCGCCGCCGCCCTCGGGAGGCGGTGGGGCTGCGCTCTGCCGCCCCTCGCCCGCAGGAGCCCGGCCACTGTCGCCCCCCGGGGCTGCGGGCTATGAAGGGGAGAGCCCGGGGGGCGGGAGTTGCTGCCGCTCATCTACTGACATCTGGAACTGCCTCTTCTCTCTGTCCTCACTCTTCCTGCCCTAACCTCCTCTGTCGGCTGTAGATCGGTTGTGGCCGAAGCCTGTGCTGGGAGGGTAGGTGTTTGCAGCCTGGTGCGTGTTTTTCACCCCTGGTGGGTCGGACGGCTGCCCTGAAAGGGGCCGGTATCCCGGGAAACACGCTCCATCTCAGTCTCCGGTAGAGGTGGCTTGGTAGGTGTTGTGCAGTAGAGAAGAGGTTCACTTTAAGGTTTGAGTTGTACGCGGTCTCAGAGGGACTAAACAAATGCTCAAGGGTGAGGCTGAAAGTGAAATGGGGTGTTCGTTAGAGGATGGTGTTTGCTCCTTGGTGTCTGTGCAGCAGCAGCAAGGGGCAGGTGTAGGGGCAGGAGCGACGATGTCTCGGTGCGGTGGTGGCCGTTTGTGCAACCGCAACTGCCGCAGCATTGCTGACTCGTGTCTTGGCTAGTCGGAATAATAGCACCTTCTTCGTTTCTTTCTTTCTTTCTTTCTTTTTTTTTTTTTTGTTTCTTTGTTTTGTTTGTTTCTTTTTTGTTTCAGTCTCTAGCTCTGTTGAGACCACATCGTGGCCTGTCAATTTGCATTAACTCTCCTCTTAGTTAGAGACAGTGTAAAGAGTAAAGATGTTAGTTATCAATCAGCAAAGGAAGAGTTTTACTCTGTAAGAAGCTGGGACTCCTGGGTGTTGAGCGCCTGGGAGGTGTCTTCAGTATCTGAAAATGTACAAGTTTAGGAAGTGTTAGTTTTGGATGTTTTATGAGATAAATCTAATTCTCGTTCTCATCATTGTTCATTGGGTGGTGGTCAAGAGGTCTGGCTCATGAAATCTCTTTTGGCCAAAGATGCCTCTACCATCGGTATGAACACTGCAAGCCACATTTTTACTTTGCTAGATGCTTAAAGTAGCAATGATACCTGTAGCTAAATGATAATGAAGAACAAAACTATAGTGAATGCTCCATTGCTTTGAATAACTGTTACATGAGAGAGAGCTTTTGGAGAATGACAGCAGATCCATGTAGAAGCAGTCTTTGTTCAGATCAGATATTTTACAAAGCTGTGCTGTAGCAAATCTTAAAACTTCAATGCCTTTCTTATGGCCAGTAAAATAGTTTTGTCTGATAACTGACACTACAAAATCTTGCCCTGTGCACATGCTTTGGTCTGTTCAAAGCATATGTGCATATCCAGAGTAATCTTGATTACTCAAGGAGAACAAAATGTATTAAAACTAGGACTATAGGAGGCATGTGATTGAGGGCTGTCCAGCTAAAGGAATGAGGATTTCTCCCTGCTTCAAGTTACTACCTGGGGGGTAGATTCCTGACCTTGCCCTGCAGCATAATATCAATTTACACACTTTCCCCTGCCCCCATGTAGCATTTGGATCACAGATGCCCTAATTTGATGCCTCAGTCTGCTGGAAGGCTGACAGACTTTTTATTTTCCCTTGGGCTTGTTTACTTCCTACTAGAGGGAAGAAAAATGCAGGCAGTGCATAACATGCAGTCTCATGACACCTGCAACTTCAAACACATTGAGTTATAGGTTTCAGTGAAACCCTAGCTGAGACAAAAATATCTTATTGTAGGAATGGGAAAGATACTGGATACAGCACCAAATTATCTTCCCTTCTCCCTTGTTCCCATGTGAATGAGACAGGCCCTTAAGTTCTTAAGCCTGTGTGTCTAAAGGGGGTGTCTTTTTATTTTGTTACTGTACCAATAGTTCCTGTTGATTGTGGACTTCTATCCTAACTCACTTTTTCCCTGACCTTTCCACCCCCACAAATGTGCACTTTGGTATCTGCTCAAGTGACTGAGGTAACTGCCCAGATAAAGTGGCCTGTGGGTATCGATAACATGATACCTAGTATTTACACTGAAGAAACCATGAAGTCTCCAACAGAAAACTTTAACTGCATCCTACTGAAGGTTTAAAACTATCTAGACCAGGAGACTGAACTCTCAATCTTAGTGTGGTAGCCTGTTCTGCCACAAAAAGAGCTACCAGTAGCATACACATGATAACCAAGGTAACTTTTACTGTCAATTGATATGGAGCTTGCCTTTTTTTCTCTTCCCTCTTTTGCCTGCACCTTCCCCACAGTAACTGAAGATGAGGAAGGAAAATTAAACTGTCTCAGTGATGTTGGACTGAAAAAAAAAAAAAAAAAGACAGGATATCACCTCAAGTTACAGTGACTTGGCTTATCCATAAGCTCACTGCAATAGAAGCAGATGACTCTGACTGTATATCTGTGACTTAATTGCTCCTGTTTTAGTCAAATCATTCTTTGTGGAGGTTCAACTCTCCCAACACGAGTTTTCCAAAAGGGAAAGAAGGGAAAAAGATCTGTACTGATTTTTGGTGATTTAAATGGGTTCATTGAAAGGTTGGACAGGTACTCAAGGTGGAACAGAGGTAATGGACTAAGAAGGAGATCAAGAAAGAGCAGGCAGCACAGGAGGGAGGAACATCTCCTCCTTTATGTGGCATTAAGCTATTATATCAGCCTGGTTGCCTGAAACTTAAGTTTAAGGTTGCTCTTAGTTGGCCTTAAGGAAACTCCCTTTCTCATCCATCTTTCTACCCAGTAAGGGAGGGGAATTCAGGGAAAACAGTCCTTGTTGCTGTGAGAAAATAAATAAAAGCTCTCTTTGTCTTACTGGGCTGATAACTCTTTTATTCTAAACGATACTAGTGTTTCAGCAATAAAGTAGTTTCATCTTCTGTAGCCTAAAAGAAGAAGCTGCAGATTTCTGCAGCATCTGCCCTTAAATAGTGGGATGAGGCTGCATCTGCATTCTGTGAGCGTGGGCTGAACTGCAGTGCTGTGTGTGTGCATGCTGCGTGTCTGTGTGCAGCTCTGCAGTGCTGCAGGTGACAGCTCCCTTACCCTGTGCGGTCCAGAACACAGTAGTTAACTTCTTCCACCAACGGAAAGCATGAATAGACTGCAGTGTTTCCTTCTCCTGCATACTCATTTTACTTGTCCTTCTTTGCTTTTCTGATGGAGAGACGTTTTATATAGCATGGCACAGATGTGTAAATGGAATGACACTTCTAGGCAAAAATAAAACCGTTTTTCACTGATGCTGAGACTTGATTCTTCTGGGTTATTACACTTTAAATTTGTGCAAAGCAAAAAAATAATAGTTTATTAGAATAACATAATTAGCTTGTGAGTGCTTTCCTCATTAGGCAGTATACATAGACTGTGTGTCACTCTTGCAGTTATATTGTTTGACTGTAAGTCAGGCTCCTTCATTAAGGCAGGTAAACAACACTTAAAGAACAAAGTTGGGAAATCCACTCCCGTAATCGATGGAGGAACTACTAAATAAACTTACCTATAGACCAAACTCTCACTAAGACCAAGTCAGACTAAAGAAAATTCTGTGGAGGTGACTGGAGCAATAGGGAGAACACTCACTCTGATGCTAGGCTCCAGGACAGCTTCCATCTGGTCTGTGCTTGTTGCAGTTGGTGCCTAACTTGAGTGCATGGACACAACACAGCAGAACTGTTTCTTTAGTGCCTTGCTGGGCTATACAGTCACTGTCAAGCTATTGTACCTAACGAGGGAGCGTACTTGTTAATACGTGATTGCTGGTCTAATACAAGAATATATGCAACCTAAGATTAGAAAAAATGGTGTCTTCTAAAGAATTTGGCCCTTCACTGATCTGATCTAGTCTTCTGCAATATGTTGGAGATAGAAAAAGTTACTTAAGTATAAAACTGCTGTAGAATCTGGTTATGTTTGATTATGTAGAGATTTTTTTTTTTCCTCTTTGTCTCCTCCTCTCCATGTCCTACTCTGTGCTGATTCAAGTAGCCAACTGAAAAAATCCCTATTGTCCAGCCATTACATAGCAGTGGAGCTTTCTGCTACTTGGGTGTTGAGGTATCCTGAGCTGAGACCTGTACCCATGCAAAAAAGGAGGTTGGTAGGTGTCTGGTAGTAGAGAAGATGGGACTGTGGCAGTCTTATTTATCTCTTTTGTCATGAAACTACTTCTGAGTAAGAAAAGGAGGACGTCTAGTCTTCCAGACAGAAGAACATGTTTAGAATTAAACCCAGAAATACTGAATGCTTACATTACTTGAAGTTTACTATTTAAAGTCAGCAGATGTATATGCATATGCATAGGACAGATGAATTTGCTTTTGCTGTATGCCACCTGGAAGAGTCAGATGGCCAGACCACTCTGCACACCCCATACAATGTTTTTGCTTTAGGTGCTGTTCTTCCATTTTCGGAGTGTATACTTGTGGTGTCGCTAAAGGCAGCCATCTCTGTGACAATTAATGTATTGCTGTTCGTCAAGGAAGGTCTCCTTCTATGTGGGTTAGTACTTCCTGATTGCCCTAGTTCAAATAAAACCTCCTCCCCTACAACTTGTGACTCACTAACATACGTGTCACCATTTTCCATGTCACATAATGTTAAATCTTTTTATAGTGCATTAATACATTGCTGAGCTGTAACAGGTTCATGTGAAAGGGCAGCCTGTTTTCAAATGACGCTTTTCACCAGGTGTCATTAAGTTGAGTCTCAGTTCATTTAGAAACATGATTGCCACCAAAAAACGGGGAAAATCTTCTCTCTCTTTCTGTGCTTTCTCAAATGTATGAGACTGAATACTCTGTTTTTGACATTGTCCCTTGTTAGTGATCTCGGCAACAGTCACTTCTTTCTCCACTCCACCACCACCACTGAAGAAAGATGCTCTACTCAGAGATTCTCTGTCTTACTAGGAAGCTACAGAAAGGCTTCAGGTTACAACTTGACTAGTTAATGAACACTAGTCCAAGTCAGCAATCAGGTTCTTGCTCTGCCGGGTATTGCTGTTAAAGTATATCTCTAACTCTGCTTAATCCCTGCCTCAAAAAAAGACGTTCTTGCACTTGCTTTTCACAGCAATGGGTAAATCGTAATTCATCTTCCAATGTTTTCCCAAGAACCAGATCTTGAACTCAACACTGCGTTCTTTCTTCTTGGTGTAAGAGAGGAAGATGCTTGTCAGTGGTGAGGTTCCTTACCAGCTGCTTGAATCCTGGTGGCTTTTCAGCCCTAGATAGAAGGGTTCTTGCAGCATGCTTATGTGAAGGAGGTGCCCTTTGCTTAAGGGAATGGGAGGGAGGTGACTTCTGACATATTTTCTGTAGAAAATGAAGTGCTACACTACAGCTAAATGGTAAAAAAGCTCATCTCTCATAGTTAAAATTTGAGCTTTATACCTCACCTTTATAGCTGCTTGGATGCTTGTGGAACCTGTGCTGAGCTGATTCAATGCATTGACCTGGTTCTGAAGAGTTGGATACCATGAACTCATACTGGCTAACAGCAGTATGGTTTGAAAACTACACAGTTGGTGCTGGTGGGAGAGGAAGTGAAGAGTTGACAAATCGGTTGCCTGCTACTGCATAGTTTTACGTAGCAGCACTATAGCACTGACCAGGTGCTGATGACAGGATAAAGCTGTCATAGTCCTCTATCTGTGACTGTGACAGAGCCACAGAAACAGGTGACACAAAGAGGTGACCTAACTCTGGTATGTACCTGATAACTCGAGCTTCACAGCCTTCCAAGTGACTTTGGATTTAACCCTGACAACTGATAATACTCTTTCTAGAGTTGGTTCAGGAGAATTAAAACAAACTCATCTTGGATTACGGGGAAGAACAAAAGAAAGTGCAAAACAGAAATAAATAGAACCTTATTGGCAAGATATACCACCCACATAAGTATGGCATTAAAAAATTGTCAGCTTCATTGGTATGGACTTGATTACCCATGTATCTGCTTAGGGTGGTGGTGGTGGCAGGGATTGGTTCTCTTCCCTATCCTGTAGAGGAAACTCTTCTTTCTTGGGGTTTAATCAGGTAAAGTAGTTGACTGAAAGCAACTGAAAAATCCAGAGAGACTATAAAGTGAGGTAATGGATGACTAGCAAATGGCTAGTTTTAGCTTTAGATGGTTTAATTTTTGTCATAAAGCTGAGCTGTTCTGAAGAAGCAAGACTTCTTTAAGATACTTGCTTAGACTGTTCTGTTGCAACAATATAGTTGCCACTACATCAGTAACTACTAATCAGTTCAGCTGTGGCAATAGACCTCTCAGTCCTGCCTTTGAGTAGACTCAAACAATTTTCCAGACAGAGTGGTATAGTTCTGCAGTTTAAAAGCTGGAAGAAAACTGTGCCACTTAAATTAAGGATCTCCTGCTTATCTCTTCTTGTTTAACAACCAACTGCTAATGAGCTGACCCACTTTCTGGTAGGAATTTTCCTTTCCAAGTTATAAGACTGATCTCAGAGGCACAGAACTAAAATGTGTCTATTGGTAGACTTGAATTGTGCCTTTCAAACTGCTTTTGCTGGATTCTCTGGTATGTGAATCTTTCTAGCCCAGTCAAGTCCAGTTTTGAAATCAGGATTGCTTGTTCATAATAGAAACCAAAAATAGACTCAAGTAAGCTTCTTTATCAAAATATGATACTGAAAAATAATTTTGATGCAGTCTGGTGCACTTATCACTCAATGAATATGGTAAGAGAAAGAGTTACAGGATTTGAAACAACCAGTAAAAGAAGCATTAATAGACTGGTCTTGATCTGTTACAGTCTTTGATGATTCATCTTTTAAAACCTCTTACCAAGATGCAGTGTGACTCAGTCTGTTAAGGCACTTCAGTATTGTACTTCAACACAGTTTTGGCATCTCCTGTTCCTGTGGTATCTTGATATCTGGCAACAGGAAAATAAAGCTTTTTTATATTTTAAATTAAGGAAGGCAAGTGTGACAGGTCAGGGTACTTGTCTTTGGCTATAAATCCTCATTCTACTAAATGGTACCAAAGGTATGCAGAAGCAGTATCAGAAGAGCCTTACTTCTGTGATGCTGCTGCTGAAACAATGGATCTTGGTAGACCTCACCTAGATTTTTATTGAGTCCTTCCCTTTGGCTGCCATTGCTAATCACGCCTCTTTCAGAGGGGCCACATGGGGCTGCTTCATCTCATAAGGTAACTTTGAGATGTTAACTAGCCATGCCTGGTAGAGAAGAAGGGTCGTAGGCTTTTGCTACGTGATCTCTTTCTTAGGGAAGGAGGAAGCTGTACTGAGCAGGCGTTTTGCTCACCTGAAGTGTAGGTGGGATTATATATCAAATTTCAACATCTTCAGTAGCTTCTGCCTCACTTAGAATAAGGTAGAATTTTTCCCTCAAATTAATATTAGTTTATTTTTGTCCCTTTAACTTTGTCCTGTTATTATTGCAGATCTGCAGATTACTGTTAAGACAGTCCTGAATGAGTCTTAGATGACTAAGTCACTGAAATGTAAAAGTATGTGCAATATTCTTTGCAACTGAAGTACTGGGATGATAAGGAACACTCATGTACCTATGCTTATCTGCCATATTCTAAAGTATCTGAAGGGCAATGAACCTTAAGATGAAGGTGCTGGTCTGGAAGCTAGTGGTAGAGACATTTGAGAGAATAACCTTTTTAATTGTAACCAGGGAACCTTCTCATGTGCAGCAACCCAATGGGGAGCATACATGGTCCTTAGAGGGGTCAAGGGCGCTTACTGCTGAGACATAGAATGTAGGCAGTGAGATCATGCCCTGCAAGTAGCTCCAGTCAGGAACTGTGCCCCGTTAAATTCCCAAAATCATCATCTTAGTTGGTGCCTTATTTTCTTGGCATTTCTTGCTCAAGTTTTGTAGATTTTTGCTGACTTTGGGAAACTGTGGCTTCAGCTTGTTTTTGTTAGGTGAGTCTATACTGCAGTACTAGTATTGGGCTAAAATACTGCAAGCCAGTATGGTGTCTAGGTCTAATGCCAATGGAGATCCTGGGAATGTAAGTAAGGTCACTATTGCTGCTTGGAGATTCAGTCTCCTGTCATTCTTTCCATCTCCTCTTGAAAATCTCTGATCATTAGTATGTAGAAACTAAGATCACAAACTTAATGCAGAAAATTTCTATTGAAACTGGAAAGCACCACCTTCTCTATTGTATGAGTACTCGAAGACTTTCTATGCTGCGGCATCCCTCATTATGCTCAAATATAAAGAGCAATGTTGTATAAGTATTTTGTACAAATTCTGGTTAAATTAATTTCTTGGGAAGTCTTCTGAATCATAACAAAACAATTGCTCTGGCAGCCCTATAAGGTATTCTCATTTTTAAAATTATATTTATATCTAGTTTAATACAGAGCTTATCTTCTCAAAAATGTAGTTGACACTAAAAACTTCAGTGTACCATGAAAAAAATGCAGTTCTGATAACTAAAAATACTCTTTACACACTGTTGCATGCCACCACATTTCAGCATAAAATACTCTTCTGCTGGATAACAAGGCAGACAATCATGGAAATTGAGTCTTTCCGTAGCACTGCTATTGTAAGGTCTCACTTTAAGAACTGTTTAAAAAAAAAAAAAATTCATGCTTGTAAGACTGAGTGGAAAAACAGCATTTACACTCCTAAAAACTAATTGCTTATTATATTTCTAGAGAATGAATGGTATTTCAGATGAGGGTGTGTAGCTATATGCGAAATGCTCTGAAAGCCTCTTCCTGTACACTCCCACAAAACAAAGACTGAAATTGAAAAATAGTTGTAACTTCCAGAGTTTAAGAGTAGTGGTCTTAAGTGGTGTTTGGAGTTGGTGTTACCTGTAGTAATAAAACCAGAACAACACAAGCCCCCAAAAACAAACCCCAAGCAACAACAGAAAACCCCCCAACCCTCCCTGCATTGCCAAGAGCTGACCTTGATAGTGGGTTTTTTAATTCTCTAGACAATACAATCAAAGGCTTCAAAAATGAACCTAATACTGAGCATGTAATGCAAGCAGTGATTAAATGTTTCATTTCCCCTAAATAGAATGGGTTATAGTGGGTGAAGTCACTCTGTGTTACTCTGGCTGTGGCCAGCTGGATTCTTCCCTGCCCCATGAGCGGTACTACGACGCAAGGAGTTGCTGACCTCTCTATCCTCCCTACCCCACCTCTAGTGCCTCTTGCTTTTAGGTATTAATCTGAGGGTCTTAAATCTTTCTGTCAGTAATCAAGCCAATTGGCCTCTGCCCCGCTGGGTGAACTGCTAATGAGTTCCAGGTGGTTGTTGATTGGCTGGTCTAACTTCAATCTCCTCTCTCCCCTCAACTGAGCAGAGCCCAGGCCATACATAGCTTTTGCTTGTGATCTGCAAATTGGCTTGCTTGAGCTGCATGTTTTTCTCTGTATAGGTAGTAGAGCAGGCAGGGATATATTACTGTCTTGTCTCTCTGCATTTCTTATTTTGTACTTCTGTAAATGCTCATAGGAGAAACAACTGCACAGTTTTTAGACTAATGGGTACTTAGCGCTGCTTCTAAAAGTCCAGTTCTTTGACTGAAATGTAGATATAAGGGAGAACATACTTGTCACTGAATATTTTTAAGCAAGTGTTGTAACTTCTTCTAATGGATTGGTAATGCAGGTAACAAAACTAGTGCTCCCACTTGGTACTAAACAGTAGAATGTAGACAAAACAGGATGCGATGTAGTTATCTGTTAGTAAATGACTGGACTAGAAACTGCACTCATCTGTGCTGAGGCTGGTCCAGCTCAGAGGAAGGTTTGCTTCACTTCTTGTCTCTACCGCTGTTGCCTTTACTCAAGTGTAGAGCATGGTGAGGGAGTAGTTTAGTGAACCTGGCATCCACTGGCCCGTGTTGTTGATCTGGCTTCTCTGCTAGCCAAATCACAGATCATAAAACAAATAAAAGTGTGAGTAGTGCGTAAATGCAAGTAGAATACTAGCAGTGATCAGAATGTAGTTCTGGCTTTTAAATACATGTATACTGTTTACTGAAGCCCAGACACAGCTTCTGGTGTTATCAGAACAATTGGTTTGCTGGTAGTAGAAATAGTTTGCATTCCTTGGGGTAGAAAAGTAAAATAAAGTTCTTTTAAAGCGGCTAGGAGGTGAGTTATGGACTACCCACTCATCTCAGCTACTGCAAAGAGAGTATTGATTTTTCTCTTGTTCATACCTCACCTCTAGGTGTCAAAAATTCAAATTTTTTTTTTATTTTAATCTCTTCTTACTCGTGGTATTTTTTTGTATTCCCAGATCCTCTTGTCTGAGGTGTTGATTCTTTCCCTTGACTGCTTGTGGGGAAAAAAAAACAAAAAAAACAAACAAAAAAAAACCCCCAAAAAACCCCCAAACATTTCAGCACATCTGCCTTCATGCAAATAACAGTCTCTTTTACAGATGCTTGCAAAGTCTCAATCAGCATGAGGTTGACCTGTCTCAGTTTCTATAGATCTTTTACATACTTCCTTACCTCATATTGTACATTGCAAAATGAGCAGCAAAACAAATATGGTTGTCCTGGCCAAAAATAAAAGCAAAAATACATGTGTAAGAGCGGGAGAATTTGAATTTTAACTTTCCCTCAGTAGTAATTACCAACTGTATAGGTTCAGCTCAGAATGATGGCATTTATGTCTGTGGGGCTATTCAACAGCATTATCTCTAATAAGAATGTAGGCTATGAATAGTACCATTTTCTTAGATGAGCAGCCTTTAAGCTGAATAACTGATCTGTTCTGAGGCTGTCGTTTGATGTGCTTTATGGAGCTCATTTCTCCGATACAGATGGAATTCCTGCTTGACTCCCTGTAACTTAACTTTAAATTGTGGATTTCTTTACAAAAACTGAAGGTGACTTTCTGTCAATGCATCCAGTGTAGAATGTATTGATCCTATTTTTCAGGATAAGTGTAAAAAAAAAAAAAATCTTCTTAGTCTCATGTTAGTCTAGTACCATTTATCTCAATTAGCACTTACTTGTGAGTTCAGTACAGCCTGAAGAAAAAAAACTGGTTAATAATCAATCTGGAATATTCCCATGTGCTTTAGTATCCCTTAATGGTTGCTGCCTTTCTCCTAGTTTTTATAAATTCCTTTGTTTGAAGGAAAAGAACTTCCTGACTGAAGGCCAGGTGTAGGATTCTTGTGTGTCTTGAAGAAACAGAAACACAAACAGGACAAGTTTTTAAGATGGCACAGGGCCTCAAGCGAAGATTTGGTTGCTTCCACAGATAAGGAGGCCAATTGGGCTAATTAAAGGGTGTTTACAAAAAATACAGTGCATTCCTTTGAGCTACTTAAAACCAGTGAGGAGAAATCAACCCTGACCAGGAAACAATTTCGCAAGGTGTTTAAACTGATCTGAGATAATGGCCAGTGTGTCCTTGTTCTCCCTTCAACACCTTTGCCTACATGTTCCTATTCTGTCCTTTACACCAGCTTTAACAGTGCTGTGCTCAGCCAGATGAAGCAAGTGCTCCTGGAAAAACTGTGTTGTGTGCACAGTGTTTTTTCTTTTGTGGACAGGTTGGTGAGGAAATCTAGTGCCATGGTAAGGGAGGGGATAGCAGTGGATGGGCACAGGTGGGAGAATGGCAGGACAGTCTTGGTTGTCTTGAGCTGCTCTTGAAAATGTAGCCAGGTTTTGTGAGCACCACACTTTATTCTGAACTAGATGGTGCAGTATAAGTGATACAGTTAGAAACCTAAGAGTCTCCTTCCTTTCAGATATGAAAACTTAAATTGGCTTAAAATGTAAGACCTATCTAAAACTGTGTCCATAGACTTCATTAAGAAAATGTTTCTAAATTTAAAGTGGAACACTGACAGTATTTTCAGACCCTGAAGCTGTTAAAGAATATTCTCTGCTGGTCTTAACATATGGCAGTTGCCGTAAGTATTCATATAGACTACTTCAGCTATAAATGCTGTTTGTCTTCCTGTTTAGGGAAAAATATCACGTGTAGCTTGCTGGCAAAGCCAAATGAACACCTGAGTGTCAGAATCCCAACTACTCACACCTCTAAATTTAAACACACAACTCTAAAGTTACAGGAGTGATAAATGCTGCAAAACAGAGTAATAGTGCAGTGTTACAGTTTTACACACTTTAAAAAGGTCACATCACAGTTTGGTGGCCATCACTTCCATTTATAGGATAAATTATGGAATTTATGACTTCTTTATTTTAATATTAAAATCAAAATAAATCTATTCATTAAGGTCTTTTGCTTTGGGAAAAAAAAGTAATAAAAAAAGAGATTTCAGCTTCCCCTTCCCTTGGGTGTTGTTTTTTCCTTGACATTCCCTTTCTGTGGGTGGAGAGTCATTCTCACAGTGACTTCCTCTCTAGTTCCCACCCTGGACTTCCCTTCCTTCCTTAAATGCTTTTGTGTCATGTCATGTTGTCCAGACAGCTGTGATTAAATATGAGTTCCCTGAAGGCTATTGATATTACTGTGAATTATCTGTAGGTTTTTAATGTAAACTATAGTATGTATTGCTTGAACCTCCAAATTACAGTTGGAAACTCCTTGTGAACTCAGTGCCGCCCCATGTAACTACTTCAGCTAACTTAGCTTTACTCTGTACACATTTGTTACCCTGTTCTTATAGTTCTAACCAAAATATTAAGGCTCTTTCTTCTATGCAGTCCCTGCTCAGCAATTCAGATATTTGTCTTACCTCTCTCCTATCCTTCTCCATCCTATGCACTTTCATTTTTACATGCATATGAAGGTTTTTCACCTTTCTTTCATAGGTAAAGGCTTTAAATATCTGCAGTCTCTTTTCCTGTTCAACTAGTCATTACTGCTGTTGTCTTCATGGTTAGCCCATCTGTTTATGTGAACATTACAGAAGTGTCTCCCAGTCTCTACAGTCTTGGATGGGCCCGCTCCAGAGCACTTGAGTGGTCAGGTTGTTTTCCCTGTATAATTAAAAGGGAGAGAAACCAGGTCACATGACTGTTGCCTGTTTCTTGCTACTACCTAGCAAACCAGCCCAGAACCTTAGACAAATTTTAACAGAAAATAGAAAAACTTCAAATCTGAGTCTGAATGTCAAGGATCATGCTTTAGAGGATATGAATAATAGCTGAGCTACTATGATCCCCTAAGGTATAAAGTTTCCTAGATCAGAAGAGCACCCTCAGAGCTTACTGCTGGTAATGGCTAGAGTAAAAGGAAGAGAATATAAGTTGTGAAGAAGACAAGGTATGAGAGTTGATCTACAAGATTGCATTTTAGCCTTATAATCTCTCACTAAATCATGGTCACCCTTTCCTCCAGTTTGTAGAAGCTAATGAAACTGAGCATACGTGCATTCCTCAGAAGTTCAGTGTACAGTCAGCCTGCTTAAAGGTCATGGAGATGCGTGGCACCTGTGATGGCAATACCGGCCCATTATGTAAATTAGAGGATTTTTTTTGTCTCTCAGGTTGAAAATTTCAGGACTGTGAACTTCAGCAGTGTTGTCTTCTCTTAAGAGCAAGAGTAAAAATGTTTCGGATAGGTTAATGTTCAGCTAAACGCAATTCACAAAGACTAATACTCAACTGCTGCTGGGAAGCAGTGCATCATTGAGATTGCAGTAATGCAAAAAAAATGGAAATGGGCACTTAGTAAAAGAATATGAAGAATTAAAAGTTGGTTATGCATCTTACAGTATGGACTATACAAATGAATTTTACAGCCACCTTGGTGAAACTGTCCTCATTGTTCCTCTTAAAGTACTTCAAGTACTGCATAATGTAGTCAAATCAGTCTGATTTAACAAAAACATGCATCCTTTTCTTTCAAAGCATAAGAGATGGACTACAATTTTGCTTCAGGCATAATGAATTTGCATGTGCATACAGAAACTAAATTTCTATAGACTCAGAGCAACACAGCGCCATGCTTTGTAACAGGGAACTTGTGTGAATTGCCTATGTAAGCAGTTAGTAACCAAAAATCATACAAAGGAGGTCGTAAGAAGAAAAAGATTCAACCGGAACATTGTAATGATGACATGAGCTCAGTAGGCAGCCAGGAAGATTGTGAGTCCCTGTGTACCTGCCTGGCCAATAGGAAAAAGAGACAGGGAAATCAGGCGATTGGAAAAAGGTACAACTACTCTAAGTGCCAAGAGCAGAGTATGTCTCCTTTTTGAGGAGAGCACTCAGCTCAGCTGACCTGTAAATTTTTAATAAACTTACTATTTTTTGTATCCATCCTTCAAAGTCTTTGTCCTTTTTTAACAATGTATTAGCGAGCTAGCATAGAAACATGTAGAAAGAAAAAAAGTAGAAAAAATTTGGGTGACTGGTTATGTAAACAGCAAATTTCACATGAAGGCTATTTAAAGGAAAGAAAAGAAAGCTTAAATTAAATCTTGAGTTCTTTTCCTCTGTTTCATGAAAACTGAGCCCATAACACTTACTGTCAGGAATTTTCCCTAATTAAAAAAAAAAAAAAAAAAAAAAAGCCCTCAAGCTTCTGTCTTAATTAGGTTACAGAGTGAGTAATTCTCTCCTGCTGCAATTACACAACAAAAAAACCCAAACCCTTCATATTCAAACTGTTTATTTGTTTTGCTGACAGGCTTAAAACACTCCTTGTCAAACTTAGAGTAATGTCTCTTTTTCATGTACAGTCATGTAAATGTTCTCTTCCAGTTCCTAAAGAAATCTTCCTCAGAAAAAACTAAGACTGTAAACCCCTGTACTTTGGTGGCAAAAAAATTGAAAATTTTGAGCTGAGAGTTAGGTGTTTAAGTGGATTGTTGGAGTGTCTTCTAGTTTCTGAACTGGAACACTTAGAGAACATTATTTCACCAGCTGGTAAATATAAAATAGCCTGACCTTTTGAATCTTATTGTAAAAATTGAGCAAAATTGCCTAAAAAAATTGAACTGGAAGGCTGAAAAATGTAATTAAAGGAAGAAGAAAAATTCTTGGTGTTGAGTTGTAGCGGCTTTCCTTGGAAAACAGATTTTTATGTCTGTAAAGTAGCCAATTTCCACAAACACAAGCTGCTGCGTAAATCAGTCATGAGGATGTGTTATTTCCGCATGTGAAAATCTGGTGACCTGTTTAGAAGGTAGGATTGTATCAAGTAGGTAATGTCTTTGCCACTCCATCATCTTGACACTGGGTGTGCAATAGTAGAGATAAAGACAGGAAACCTGGGCTTTGACTTATGGTAGTGGAATCTTGCCATGGCCTGGAGCTGAAAATTGCCTCCAGACATATGAACATGCAGCGATGTCCTTTGATCCAAGTGAACTTTCTGAGCTTTTCAGTATGGCTCCCTTCATATTTGAAGAGCTGTGGAAAAAATTTTTGTGGAAAAAATTCTTCTTTGCTCCACAGGTTTTAAATTCTTGCCCAAACGAGTTTCTGTGACCATAGCAGTCTTCTTAAAAGGAGTTGGGAGCTAAGGTATTACCAAGCACATCCACAGTTTCATTATGCACTTTTTTTAAGCAGATTTTGCACTGCGAGTTAGCAGCCCAAAGTAGGGGCTGGGTTTTATCACTCTGTTCACATTGTTTCACTTCTGAAGTGTTTTCTTCTAATGAAGTATATAGGAATAAGTTTATTTATAAGCCCTTTAGGCGACTTATCTGATAGTTATCTTAACAAGTATCACCAGAAATCAAAGCAATCTCTCATCATGTGAACTTCTTCAAAATGTCTTTTGTTTTCACTACAGCAGTTTGTTAATACCATAAGTACTCTTTTCTACGTCAGTAGTTGCACTTACCATCTAATTTACATTTAGAATGTCTATATGCAGAATTGCATATTACAGGAGTGTTGGGGAAAATATGAAGTGTACTTTGCCCTCTCACCTTGTTTTAAACCAAAACCTGCTTTCTTTTTGGTTTGGAGATTTTGCAATTCTTATAACAATACCTAATTTAATTACTCTTGTTCTGTTACTTGCTCAGGGCCCCAAAGGACAGGGGGTGATGTGATGAGACAGTAGAGTAAAACGACATACTTGAGTTTCCTCAGGTCACCGTTCCTGCAAATGTATATTCCTTAGCTAAGTCTTCTTGTCAGAAATAGATTAAAGACCTGAATGTAATTGTCAGAGGTCTTGAAGTCTTCTTTGGCATGACTGCCATATAGTGGAAGTGAACTTCTAGGAGAGAATAGCTAATATGTCGCACATAAGTTCAAAGAGCTATCATTTGTACCTCAGTCTCAGTTTCTATGTTAATAACTTACTTACACTTTTGACAATTTCTGCATGAAAGTATAGAAGCTGTGTGAATGCAACCCTTAGAGTACAAAATTCATTACCTTGAGATGCAGTCCGTTCAGAGTGTTTGTATTTCCTGTTGATGTCTCTGCAGCTATCTTGTTCCCCTTACCTGCATGAAAACTACTTGCATGAGATCTTTTAACTCCTGAACTACAACAAAATCTGTATGCATTTTTTGTCTTGTTCTCTGGAAACACCAACTAGATTATAGAACAGGGCTGGTAATTCAGATACAAGCCAAGGTCATGGGGTGGTAGTGAAGGAGGGGTGGACAAAAGGCAGCCTGCCCTCAGTAATTATTCAGTCATGTGACTGGCAAATGATTTCTTTCTTAAGCATAATCTTGGTTCAGTGTGTGGCAACTTGCCTTACTGATGAAAGGACTTTGAGCTTCGTTTACTTCTGTATCTGGTGGGCAACCTCAGTCCTTCTGAAGTAGAATTCTAGAAGAGATAAATTTCTATGAACAGGATTTGGGAAGTGTATGCATTGCATGATACTTAGGAAGTTTGAGTTTTGCATGTTTGGTAGCTTCCTCCATGCATGTTTAAAAACAATTTTTTTTTTTTGATTTAACAACATGTATTTCTTGTTTTTGTTTTTTTTTTGTTTTCCTTCCACCAACAGCTGGCTTACCCCTTGGTGTTCTAAACTTGGCCAAAATAAAACCGTATCAGAGAGGCTTTTTCTGTAATGATGACAGCATCAAGTATCCGTTCCATGACAGTACCATCACATCCACTGTCCTCTACACAGTGGGGTTCACCCTGCCCATTTTATCTGTAAGTAGCTAATATATAGGGAGGTTTGGTGATGGGAGTAAAATGTATGCCTTCCACGACTTCAGCACTGACTGTGAGTTTAGGACAGTCTATATAGGCAAAATTGCATGTATGTATAGTTATATGCATGTGAAAGGTGCCATTGCTAGTTTCTGTTTGCACAGAAAATCTGGAACTAATCACTTAACTGCTAGGATTGTTAATATTGTTTGTTTTAGGAGCAAAAAAAGAAAAGAGATGTGGACTTAAACTGTAGTAGTTAGTCTAGACTTTTATCATTTTGGGGAAAATACTATAGGCTTCCAAAATACTATAGAATAAATATATCCCGTGTTCAGAATGGGTTAGTCAGATAACATCACAAGTGTTTAAATTAAAGTTGAAACTTGCACTGTAGTGGAGTACACAAACCTATACTAGTGACTATGTTGCAGAATTCCATATACTTTCTACAGAAATTAGTCTAATTTGGACTCGATGGGTTTTCTTAAGTTTGAGAAAATGTGATGACTCTTTAAACCCTTCAAAATGGGATACAGAGGCTGAAGATCTAGTTGCTTGTAGAAAAGAGGCTCAGTGTTTTCAAGACCACATGATTTTTACAAAGAACAATTTAACTCTTCAGTATGTTTTCTAACAATTTTTTAAGCCTGATTGTTTCCAAATTTTTAGTAAGCTTGGAGCTGGCTTAAAGAATCAAATTTAACTATTCAGACTAGTCTTGAACCTAAAACTACATCTTGTTTCTGCCTGCAGTGGTTGACCAACCTATATTGCAGATGGTCATAATATTTGGTCTTCTGATAAAGGTATATGCTAAATCATTCAGTACGAAGTACATACTAAACCAGTTTAAGGATGGAAGTAGTCATTTAAAACAAGTGAACAGAAATAGTGGTACCTCTACATGCGTTACTCCAGTTTTCCCTTAAATGCTTATTTATTAAAGCTTGCCTTAGTGTTTTGCTGTAAATAAAGGGGAGACAGAGGAGTTGTCATCATTTAGGATAGCTTCAGTTTTAAGGAAAATAGTCTAAAGTTTATCATTTTGATGTGTAATGACATATATCTTCACCACAACTTCAAGAAAAGTTCTTTTCCAGTAGGGTTCTTCTGTACTTTACTTAATGTGTATACAGGTGAACTAGCAATTGCAGCTGTCTCTAATTTTGACTTCTAACAAGGCATTTCAGTTGCAGTTAGATGATCTGTTAAATTGCTTTATTTTTTTAATTATCCATTTTTAGCTTTGAAGAAGTTGTTCCGTAGTACAAGGTCAATTGGGAATGTACTTTTTTTTCTGGTTCTAAAGCAGTGCAGAAACATCTGGCTTATACCTAAGTTCCTTAAAAGTGTAAAAGTCTAAGGAGTGGTGTGGACAGCTATTGTAACTGCCAGATATGTAAAATTATTACTTAGAAATAGACTTGCCAGTGAATCCAGTCTATTATGGTATTTATCTTTTATAGATTCACACAGTGAATTTTTGTTGCCTGTTCTGGTCTCTACAGGTCAGCTACTAAAACCTTAAAGCTAGGGTGAGCTGTAGAGCTAAGGAGTAGGAGATCTGGGTTATTACCCAGTTGAAAGTAGGCTCCAGTTGAATGCTTTCTAGCTTCAAGCTTGCCGTTATTAAAAATGAACAGGGAAGGCTGATCAGTCTGGGAATCAGTCTGACTCTGACATTCAGACTAGGTTTTGTTTTGGACTGATTGAAAGGAGACTTGTGACTTTTTCCATGGCAGCATAAGTTTTGGAGAGAGTACGTTCCAGAGTTCGTATCCTTAACAGGGACACAGCTGGTTTATGAGAGCTTATTGGACAGTAACTGATTTGTCCACATCTAGTGAAAACTTACATTCTGACGTAGTTGATAAACTGCATTTTTGTGCAAAATTTTTTCTTTCATAATCAAAGGCTCCCTCAAACAGGATATTTACACCTAAATAGGACTTATACCTCAGCTTTGTTACATCACAAAATAAAAAAGTACCTGTGGCAGGAAGGTAAGGGAAGCAAAAGGAATCCTTTATGAAACATGGAAAAAGAAAAAAAGGTTAATTGAGTAATTGCGTGATTCTAGCCCTTCCTGTTAGCATTCAGCAATGTACAGATATTGCTGATCCCGTTATTTAGTCCTTAGTCCCTAAAGCCTCGTGGAATCTTAGCAGAAATGCTCAAAAGATTATTGTGCATATGCCTCTTATTACACTAACAACTCGCTTATCTTCAGAGTGCAGTGAGACATGGAGACATGGCCTGAACATCTTGCTGTATAATAATGAAAGGTCTTGTCTGGTTCAGTTGTTGGGGGTAGGCCCATACTGGAATATAAAACAACTTAAAAGGAAAAAAAAAACCCAAACAAACCTGCACTAATAAGTAAGGCATAGTTATTTCATTGTTAGGAATTCTCTTTGCACATAAAAGAAACTAGACTGCTCGAACATTGATTTCTGTTATGAACATTTAATGAAGATTTATAAGATGTGCCAGAAAGTCACAGGTATCTTCTTTAAAAAAAGTAAAAAATTGAAAGAATGCTTTTAGAATTCACAATTTAATTTATAGCTCTGAACTCTTTGTTCCAATTGCCACCTTTGATCAGTTAAATGTCTGGGAAAGAAACTCATGTTTATTCTTTTCCAAGTTCCACTTCATACTACACTTTTCAATTTTAAAATTGTTTTCTGTGTCTGGATGGGCAGCACAATTTTTATATTAGAACTTCTGGAGACTTGAGGTCAAACAAACCTTGGTATTGCTCTGGATAATGTCTTTAGATGTCTAGGCCAGTGTTTGGAGCGGTACACATCCATGATTTACATTTCAAGAACCCCAGAAGATCTATCTGATAGTTCTACCTTTCCAAGTATTTTTAAGAGATTTTTTTAGAAGGTCATTCTGAATAGTCTAAAAGCCATGACTAGGTAGTGGGCAGTGTTGATAAACTGCAACTCTAAAAATATTTTGAAATTAATCTTTAGGTTCTTGGTCTGGCATTTTTTTTTGGCTCTAGCAGTCTGCATGGCATCAGCTCTTCCAAATATGAATGACAAATTAATAAGTGTCTTTCTCTTGCAGAAAGGTCCAATAGTGTCTGTTTTCATGTGTCCTATTCAGTTGTTTCTCTGGTGACTTCACCTCCAAATCTATTTTCCCCTCATTCAGTCATCTTGTTTCTTGTAACTGCTGCCTTCAGTGACACTCATATCCCTTCTCTTAGATCTAAGCGTAGGTGGGGGAAAGAGAAGCACAGAACAAAGGAGGCCTTTCTGAAGCATCCTTCTCTCCAAAGGAGTAGAAGAACAAAGCAACTCAAGAGTTGCTGAGTTCTCTTTGGGTCCCCGTGACTAGGTTCTGAGCAGGATTTCTGTATGACAACACTGCTTGGCTGAAGGGACACAACCCACTGCTGAGTTTCTATATGATGGACTGATTTGTGAGAGGTCAAGATTTCAGGTCTTCTAACTTGGTCAAAATGCTGCACTCGAGTTCTAGGGAACAAAATCGTTACCCATAAGTACTAAACCAGATAATGCAAATGCTGATGTTCCTTATGGGGGAAGTGTTAGTATAAAGTTCTGAGTAAGTCACCTCTCTGATATGAGCTCTGCTATTTGGGACTTCTTTGAGAGAGAGAAATGTTATAGGCCTGTAGGACTTAATTTCTCCACCTTGAAAACATCCAAAAGATATTTAGGTGATCATGTCACTTCTACTTCAAAAAACAAAAACAAGAAATTCTTAGTCAGGTTTGGCAAAGGCTAATGTCTTCACTATCATGATGCCTTCCCAAAGGGGACTTGAGTAGTTTTGCCCTGTACCAGCTTTAATCTATTAGGCATGAAGCTCAGTGTTTTAAGAAATGTCTCCTTCTACCTTGTGTATCAATGTTCTGACTGTAACTTCCTACAGATTAGCACAGTCATACTTTTGAAACAATCTCCTGATTTCTTTTATGCAAAATAAACTAATCTTCTTTTATGCTATGTTTTGCAGGGAAACTTTTAAAGCACTGTTTTGATTAACAACATAAGCATGTAGTGGGCTAATCTGTATGTTTCTTGAGGGACAAATGTAGCTACTGCTGTGGTAGAGACCGATAAAGCAGGGGCCTGTAGTGGAACCTATTGAAGACTGTTAGATTTGATAGTTTCGCAACTAAATGTAATGAAACTTGCTGTTTGACACTACAGTGGGCTTTTGCATCCTTTAACTTTCAGGTTTCAAATTATGTATCATTATGCTCTGAACAAGATCTAGCCTCTTATCTGTTAAACTTTTGAAGTGGAGAGTAATGTTTTACCTTAGTTCTGTTGTATATTAATGGCATTGAAAAACTTTTTGGGCAATGCTGTTGAGCTTTGTAATCTGGCATGAGTTCTACTGGACACTAACTGTTTATCTTGTACAGATGAGTATTATCTCTGAATCCAAGCTTATTCTGAAGAATAAACGGCTCATTTGTGTTTGTTCAAACTGTTTAAAGTCAACGTAACTTAGCATAAACATGGGATGTTATTGTTATGTGAAGTGTGCAGGATGATGCACTGTAGTTGAATTGATGAGTAATTCCTTGGTTAGATTAGTGCTGTGGGGGGCAGAGGATGAGAAATGGCAGTTGCTCCATCCAGCTTTGGCCCCACTTCTGCCCTGTCTAAGGTTGTTCTGGTCGGTATGGTTTGGAATCAGCTGAGGAAAAACCTAAGGAACGCTACTTCCAGTGTGGTACTTGTACAAATCACTTATACCAGATGCAGTTCATTTTAAATATATTGCTTGTTAAGTCTGTGGACTTGATACTGTACTGTTCTCAGTCTTTCAGGTACATTTGTTAATGCAGTAACATTACATGTAATGCAGTGACAGCACATGAAACTGTGTAAAATTGCTGGCAGCCTTAAAGTGGAAGGAGCTTCAGACAAGGGCTTTTACAATGAGTGAAGCTTGGACATAAGTATGAGAAAGCCATGCAGTCACAGTAGTTTGGAGTTGTTTTTGAAGGTGTTATTTAGTAAAGTGTATGAAAGGGTAAAATGGACTATGGAGAAATCAAGGGAGAGGGAGTCGCAACTGAAGTATTTAAGTCTTACCATTTAAGCAATAAAAAGTCCATAGTATACATTTTTGTTTGTCTTATGTCTCATACCTAGTTACCTATAACTTGCTGTTGACATCCATGACTTGACAAAAGACTTAAGGGGGTGGTGAGAAAGGGAAGGGACTGCACCAGAAAGCAGAGATGAGCAACTGGGAAACTAAGCAAGAGAAGGGGAAAGTTCCTTTTTGCGCAGCTCTTGTTTCCCTTTCTGTGTCTCACCGTGTTCTACCTCTTTCTGTTCTGCCTTGAGCAATAAAATGCACGTGCAGAGAGACCTTTTTTACCCAACTCTTCTTGAGGAAGCTGAAATACAAAATGCAGCAGTTGATCTTGATGAACTGTGGAGTGATGGTATAAGCATATTTCTTGCTAGGTGCTCTTCTGAACTCTAAAGCTTCTTTTAAGAAATGGAAAGTAGTGCCAAAGCCTTAATCTGCAAAGAGATGGCTGAGAGCGTTGGGGTTGTTCAGCCTGGAGAAGAGAAAGCCTTATAATGGCCTTCCAAGTACTTGAAATAATATAATGGCACTCAAGTTCTACTCCATGAACTTCCCTGGAAAGTCCCCATCCCTGGAAGTGTTCAGGGCCAGGCTGGATGGGGCTTTAAGCAACCTGCTTTAGTGGGAGGTGTGTCCTCAGCTGTTGCCAGGGGGGTTGGAATTTTATGATCTTTAAGGTCCCTTCCAAACCAAACCACTCTATGATTCTATTATCAATTCCCACAGAATGTGAGTAGTTATACAGAGTAATACTCAGCTCAGAAGTTTTAACCAAGCTTTCACAAAATGCGTGTTTTTTTCAGGCAGCATTTCTAGTGTTGTACAAATGAACACTACGGATGTTTTTGCTGACGCAATTAGCAATGAAATTTACAGCATATTCAGGACAAACAGTAGTTTGTGCTTTTTATCTTAATTTCTTGCAAAATGCTACTTAAACCTTTTTTTTTAATACGAAGTCTGTGTTGCACTAATGAATTTGACATTGGATAACGGCATGAAAGTAGTAGTTGCTAGGAAAAAAAAAAAACAGCAAAATCTTCTAAATGTGTTTCTAAACTCTGGAGAAAGAGTATTGCTACCCACAGCTGAAGCACAGATATTTAAAGCTATTTTGTTTGAAACATACCTACTACTTCCTGGTGTCAATCTCATCTATTCTCTTCCTAATCCCTGTAATACATCAGGAGGATGGAGTCCCCAGGCTAAAGGCAGTATTTAAAACAAAAACAAACATAAACCAACTCATTACTTAGATCTGTACATTCAAATAATTACTTCACCAAAACCTTAAGAAACTAAGTGGTCATGGGATTAGATGAAGAATTTTTAAATACACAAATAATTCCTTGAAATGCAGGAAGCGAACAGTAAAAGTAAGCACTCCCCTGGCTTTCACAAGGGAGGAGGGTACCAAGTAGAGCTCTTCAGGGGCCTGCCCTGTTGGAAATACCCTGGAGGAGAGTATGTGCAGTGAGGTAGCAAAGCAGGGTACTCAAAACAGTAAACACAAGACAAGGCAACAACACATGCTAGTGAAATACAGCATGAATAAATGTCAAGTGATGCCTTTCCTGAGGAGAGTGGAAAGGATAACTTAAGGGTGGCATATAATGGGATGTTCTTGCTCTTCACTGGAGCAAAACTTTTAGTTCTGTGAAGAGATCAACTTCATGCCCAGTAACAGCGAAGAAACCTAGTCGAGATTAGAAACTTAGAAGCTGACTTGTGTTGTACCAGATATTTATGGAAAAAAACCCAGTGTAGTCAGAAATCAGTTTGTGAGGAAATGTAATCCATTAGATTGTACAAGTCAGACTGTAGACAAGCATACTGTCATTTAAAATATTTAGTCTTATCAGTTGAGCTACTTGACTCAGACTAAAAGGCTGATCGAGATCCTATATATCTCCCTCACTATGAATATCTTTAATTGTTAACTGTACTTGTGGCTATTTTATTCTTCGTTGTTGTTGTATCAGTATTGCTGTTTCTGATACCTGCTGGCTATGCAATTAGCTGATTTACAGCCCATACGTTCTGTTAAACTGAAAACCCCAACTTCTTCAGTTTTTTAGATAGAGAAATGTACCTTGGCAGTCCTTCTGTCCATATTTGAGAGGTATGAATTAAAACCAAACATGTTTGCAAGTTCTGACCAAGTGCTGTTTCAGAAGAAATTCTTGTTGGGTGGCTAAAAGTGTTAATGCCTTTTGAAAGAATTGTCTAATGGCCCACCTGGTATGCTGATGTTCAATGGCCATAATAAACAGACATTATTTTCCTCTCGTATTTTGAACTGACAAGCCGCTAACTCATCAGAGTTGTTTAACCTCCAAGTGCTTGACTCTAAACTCATTACTGCACAAATCTCCATCTGTTCTCTTGCTTCAGTCTTTAGGACTTGTTTTGCAGGCAGAGCTGGCTGACCTTGATCTGCCACTGCATCAAACAAAGAATTGCCAGCACTGTCAGCAGTACATCTACTAGTTATTCATTAATGATGCACTGCCTAACACTAGCTTGTTGGCTTTATCCTTGAGATTACCCTTCTGGTAAATTCTTCCCAGCCTTATAATGCCTCTTTGACATACCTGTTGTCATCTTCCCTTCAGGCAATTTCTTCACTGTGTTACAACTGACTTTGAAAATGCACACATCCAGGGATATTTTGTGATATTGTCATATGGGAAGTATTCAGTAGAAAGTATTTAAAGACCCTGTGCCATCTCCACTCTTTACTTAAAAGGAATACTTAAAAAACGAAGAAACAACCTCCCCGGTTTCTTTAACGTTAAACTGAGCCTAACTACTTTTTGCCAATTCTCCTTTTTAATGTGCAAACTTTGCCCTTGGAAATTGTTAACTGTTTAGGGGGGAAATGGGTATTTTTAGAAAAAGCAGAGCCATTCTTTTACCTTAATGTGGCAACACATGACTGTGCGGGATAAATAGGATTTTTTTCCCATTGATCCGTGTTGAACATTGTTACTTTTCCTTGAGAAACTACTTTAGGCTTTTATATGGATATCTCCTAGTAAGGAAGTACATTACTTCCTTTAATTGTTAAAACTTGCTCTTCAGTGATATCTGGGAAGTTAAAGATCTTGACAGTAGTGGTAGTTGTACCGTAATGAAAACAAATATAATTTGTTATCTTGAGTCATATTCAGTTATTCTGTGCCAGACAATTTCATACTTAGGAAATGCCTACTGTGATGCAAAATCTTAGTCCTTTCTTCTAAAATTATGGCATCTCCTGGGAGGAAAAAGTAACATGTCTATCAGAAATCTAGGGAAAGCCCTACCACTGTACATAGTAGAGTAAAAGCACTTGTGTCTTTCATCACTTATGGCAGTTCTTTTGCTTGTTCATACAAATTATACTACTGAAAAAGCACAACTCTGTTTTTCCCTGTCTCTGCATTGTGTTTGAGGAAGAAGGACTTACAGAAGCGCTTAAACTATATATTTGAAATAACTTGGATGTGACTTCAGGAATTCAATTTGTTTTTAATGAACAAACTTCAAATGCCATGGAACCAAGTTTTGTTGATTCATTTAAAAAATCCCAAGCCTCTAAATATTGTGAGAAGCTTTTCTTAATAGCTCTACTTGAAACAGTAGGAGTTGGTGCCCCTCTGGCTTGACTTCTACTTTCTGCCGCCCTCCCACCAGCTAATAATGAAGCCAATCTTTGTGTTTAAAGTAAAAGTCAAAAAAAGTAAATGAAACCTGCTGTATTGAGCATGTTCTGAGGGAGTAGGTCTTGACATTGGAGTGTGCTTTCACCAAAAAGACATCAAAATCCAGTACTGGTTAACTGCCTTGGATTAAGCAGAAAGTAAATTACAAATGTTCAGTAACTTTAGTTTTCAGTTTAACATTAAGTCAATGTGATCAGTTTTACTTTAATCTGGGTTTTAGAAATTAAATTCTATCTCAAGCTTTCATGGAACACATCTCCTTTCAGCACTGAAATGTGCTGAGTACAGCAATAAGACAAATCACTGGTGGAATTACTTCTTAAATCTGTTGTACAGTTGGAGGAAACTGAAGAAACACTTCATGTCACTATATAAGATTTTTTTTTTTTAGCATAGCTTCTCCAATTAATTGTTACTTCAAACCAGGTATATACGTGCAATTTTAAGACTTAGACAGTTCTACCTAAATTTTACTGGTTATAACATCAGTATACTGACAAAATAAAGAAAATTATTTCTTAATTAGCAAAATGGTATGGGTTTCTTATAGAGTAAAAGAGGAGGAAAGAAATGGAGAGAAAGGGCACTTCAATAACTTATTTTTAGTTGGTAATTGTTTAAAAAGCAAAAAAAAAGACTGAGTTGTTTTGGTATTTTGCTTGTGTTATCTTGATGCAGGATGGTGCTGCAAGCAGTTACAGACTAATTGCATCATAATCTCAGTATTGCTGAAGAATGAGCATGGATTTCAAGCAGCTTTTTGTCTGGAAAAGCACATGTTGTCACTGCATGATGGATTTCATACCCATTCCCATGATCCACATACCACTGCTTTCCATTTAACAGCAGGCAATTAAGCAACAACAACAAAAAAGGCCTCCCCCAAATATCTGAATAACCCTGTCAGTCTGAAAATTCTATCTCCACCTTGAGAAGCTGAGACATTTAGGTGTGGGTAGGAGGAAATGAGGAGTAAGTAAGCCACCATGACACCATTATTCACAGAGCAGGTCTTTTAAGAGGGATGATACAGAGCAGGTGGTGATGTGATGTCAGTGGTACCACCTAATGATGATGACAAGTATTTGTGGCAGTGCGCTGAAGCTGTGATAAGGTTTTTCTAGGCTGGACTTTGCTCAAAAAAAAAAAAAATCAGTCATTTACAACTGCTTCACTGTCATGATTAAGATTAAAACTACCTACAGTAAAGAAGTAAATCTGTAAATAATCAAGAGACTCATATTTGTGTATTCTTCATTCTCTGGTTCTGTATGTCTAAAAAGTATAGTTTTCTCAAATACATAGTTTTGAACCTTGATGTTAAGATGTGTACAGGGCAAAGGATGAAGTTTTCATTTCATACATATTTTATACTATAAAGGGTATTGGAAACCCTCAAGTCACCCTCACCCTAACTGCACACTGCTACTGCCTCCTCCCTTGCACAAGTTAACTAAACACTGATGATGACATGCTGGCAATACCAATACAAGGGGAGGGCAGAAATGAGGTCTGGGATGCAGCCTTTGTTAAAACGCTGCTATTCGTACTATTAGGGGAAACGGAGAGAGTGTTTTTGTTTTGGTGGGGTTTTTTTGTTGGGTTTTGTTTGTTTGTTTGGTTGGTTTTTTTCCTTGATAGGAAGGGCTGTGTTGTTGCACTGTACTGCAGAGTCTAGCTGCAAGGCTCTGTGCTGGCTGGTGTTCGAATGATTGGGTGTTTTGGTGAGGCTCTGGCTTGGATCTTAGCCCATCCTGCTATCCTTCTGCTTTATTAGTGTGCTTGGACAGCTTCCAGAGCTAGGTCAGCTGTAGTCCTGGTGGCTGTGGAACTGGAAACAACCCCTCAATGCAACTACAGTGTTTTTCTTATGTCACTTTCAGAGGGGAGATCTTGCATGCTTTTGATTTTACAACTGTAACAGTACAGAAGATACTTCATTCTTTGTGATGGGCTTAGCAGGAACGTGTGGGCACTATGATAAGCCCATAACTGCTCAGTTGTGGAACAGAGATGCGTATCCTGGAGGAAGAAGGTGAAAAAGGATCCTAGGTCTTTTTTTTCCTTTTAAAAACTGACCATGTACTTGATGTTTCTCTTCTGTTTCCTTTCTTAACAGTTCTCCTACTGTTTGGTTGGTATCTTGGTTTTTTCCCTTCTGTTCTTTCCGTGTTCTTTCTTTCTTTTGTCTGACCTGTTTTGGGGATAGCTGTGTATATGGAAAGGAAGAGGTAGACTATGCCTTGACAATGAAGTCCTGAAGGGAGAAATGGGACTATAGCAACATCTTTCTCTGACAGGAACAAAGGAGGCTGGTTTTCATTCTTCTGATCCTTTACTGGTAGATTAGGACCTAGTGTCTTTTCCCAGATGATTTTTGTTGTCTATCTCGAAGCTGGTATGCATTTAGTGGGGAATACTGCAGCAGAATTTTGAGCACAAAATCAGGGGCCTTTAAGCACTTTAATGCCCCTGGGCTGTATATACCTAAGTTAAGGAAGATTATTCATTGTTTTGTTGAACATTCTTGGTAGTCCCTTGCTTTTTTTTTTTTTTTTTCCCATACAGCCATTTCTTTCTGAGGTTATTCATCCCTTTACACAAATGGATTGTGAAGATGCTGTACATGGATCGAAGATGGTAGATTAGGGTTTAAGAATGTACTTCTCTTAGTTTGTAGTAATTTGTATTTTGAGCTTTTTTAAAAGACCTTGCTGTTCAAGTGACTAGTTTTGACTAGCGTTACAGGTCTCCTACAGGTGCAATAGTATTGTGGGCCTTAACCTTGTGTTCCGTTAAGTTCAGTATGAGCCAAAGGCTGATTCTTTTGTGGGAGACAAGAGTAAAATCTCCGTGTCCAAAAGTTGTGGGGCTTATGTAGTGACCGTATTGTTCCAAGGAAATATCCGGCGTGTGTGGAAGTGAGGGGATTGTGTGCATGTGTAATTTTTCCTTTTTTCCACACCTATTCCTGAAAACCCCCTGCTGCACTTGCACTCCCTGAGATGCACCCTTCTTCTGCTTTCTTGAAATGCAACTTATGCTCTTCTGACTTGTAAAGCTGTCCAAAGAAGGTATAAAGGGGCAACTGTTGCTCATTACAATATAAAGAAAGTCAGTAATTGTGCCAGTAGCAGCAGATTGAGCAACTCAGTATTTGTCACTGAGCTGTTTCCTCAGTTATGGCTTTGGCATGCTTCCATACTTGATGTGCCACAAATACTAAGGTGAGAGGAATCCTGTCCTGCTCTCCTTCATTCAGCAGCCCTTCCTGGGAGCTGCAAGGACAAGGCAGTAGCCATTGGCCGAAGAAAGTGCATAACCTTCTAACTTGCTGCATGCCCGTTCCTCTTTATGCACTTGTCTTTGGAAATGTGGGGGTATAATAATCACCAGAGTTTGTGTTGCTTTTGTAATGTATTTTTTATTCCTTTTTGCTAGCTGGCTTGCCTTTTGCAATTCTCAATTCAAGACGTATCCCCTTCCAGAGAGGAGTTTTCTGTAGTGATGAATCCATCCGATATCCATACAAAGAGGACACCATTTCTTATAAGTTGTTAGCAGGAATAATTATTCCTTTCAGTATAATTGTTGTAAGTTAAACTTTTCTTCATTGCATTTGATTTCAGTGGGGGTTGGGAAGGGGGAGGAGGGCCAATCTGTTAATACAGACTTCTAAAACTGTATTCTGTAAGATTTCTTTACTTTAAAATAATGTACTTGGAACAGGTGTTCAAGCAGTAGAAATGGTGTTCGGGCAAGATAGACTAAAAGGTTTTCTTAAATTGAGGTCAAACTGGAATTGCAGAACAGAAAAAGAATTCCTTAAAACTATGATGGTTTAATCCTGTAGTCTGAGAAACAAAAACTTCCTCTCTTACCATGTCAGTTAGGAATAACAGTAATGTATTTTAAATAGCTGGCCCAAGCTTTTCTATTTTGGGAGATACTGCTTTCAGAATATAAGTTTAAACTATCTATTAATTGAGCATTTTCTTGTGCCACAGTTATTTGAAATACTTCTGTGCATGGAAGTGTAACAAGAGATACCAGTTTCTTTCACAGAAAAGTATTATGGCTTCCAACTAGAACTTATTAAAAGCAAAACTTGAATAAAAAGAATGAGTAGCCAGGGAGGTTTTTCTTGGATATTTCCCCGAAAGTCAGGATAAAACACTTCAGCCATTTGCGTTTGAGTTACTGCTAGAGATCTGTTTCATGCTGCACCTAACCTAGTTGAAAACGAGGTGCTGTTTTCCTTCCCTCCTTTACACCAGATCAGTGGGCTGGAGGGATTGATTCTGCAACTCCTGGTTTGGGATCTTGCTCTTTCACCACAACTCCCAGCTCAGTTGAGCATATAGTGAGTCTGTATCCTTAAGATTTAATTACATGCTGTCAGCTGAGCTAACCTAATAGCTTACTATGGACAAAAGGTGAGGTCCCACTCTTACCCTGTCTTTTGCCACCTCTGGTGGCTTGTGTGAACCAGGATAAGCTAGTAAAAATTCCTTAAGCTAGCAGAAAACAGCAGCTTTCTTTGAGCTATGTTGAGTGAAATGGCTCCTGTAAGAGTGCATTAGTGTTGGGCAAAAAGTGGTGAGGACATGTCCTTGGACATAAACAGAGGGGAGAGCTGGACCTTATCCATTAGCCATTTTGTGTTCTATGTCTCATGGGACTGCACATTAGTTCCAACAATGGACCTTCAACAAGGGCTTCATAACCCTTGTCCAGATTTGCTAAAAAGCTCCAAGCTGCACTCATGGCTCTGTGTTGGGTGACATCCAAGCTCCTCAGAGCTACGCTTTGAGCAGATTTAAAACTCTTGTATGCCAAATAAGATTTTTAGATGTGTAAATATTTATCCAAGTATTTTAGGTATCAAAACTGGAAAAGGAGCAGATACATGTGAACATCAGTATTGGCCAGCTGCTTCTCTGGGATAATGTGTTAAAATTGGGAGGGATATTATGGCAATCTAACTTTCTTGCGTAAGGACTGCATGGATTTCTATCTAGGTTTTAACATAACAGTCAACTTATGTTTACTCTTGGGTAGAAATTTTTTGTAATTGTCGAAATGTGGGACTGGGAATCAAAATTGTGACTTAGTTAATTTTCCTTTTCTTGGAAAAGCTGCTTCAAAAACTTTTAAGAAATACTTCTTGAGCAGATAATAGAACAGACAAAAGCCAAGAAAGTTTTAACTGGCAAGTGGTTTATTCTAAAAGGTCCTGCTTTTTAAGGTAGGACTGCTTTTTTTTACCCTGTTACTATTGTTGGTAATGAATATTACTAAAAAGCAGCAGTACTTGGTCACAGCTGAAGTCCATCTAGCTTGTTACTTCATTTCTAGCAGTGGTTGAAACAGATGAGTGAGGAAGAACAGAATAGAGCAAGCAAAGGTTGATGTTGTGTCTTCAGTGCTTCACTATCAGTCACTTGCAATGTAGGGTCTTACCTGAGTTAGAAAAGACTTAAGTAAAAATAATAATTTTTTTAATGGATGTATTTCCTCTGAATTTATCCAATCTCCATATGAACCTGGATGAACATTTAGCTAACAAAATTATCTTTGTAACATCAGGGACCATTTTTTAGTTGTGAAATCAGGCTTTTCTGTCAATATTACTTTAAAGTCAGTTGGTAAAAGCAAACATTGGTGTCCTTTACTCAATGCTCAGTCAGATTGTTAAAGATGAATAAGATGTCTGTTTCCAGTGAACTGGCTGTATTCATATAACTTGATGATGATGTTGCAGGGTTTGCAGTAGTGTTCCTTAAAAGTGTCTTGGTTTGAGGACCACACAACCCATGACAAAGGGATTCAATATTTATCAGTCATGGTGGTGATAATTCTGATCAACTCTTAAAATGTTACTCTCTGGGATAGGTAGGTTCTGAATACCAGTATCTACTTCACTGAAAACTTTCTCAGCTTTAGTCCATGTTCTGATGCCTCTCTGCTTCAGTTCATGTTTAGGTATGCTGCAGAGTGTAAAACTTGTGTCACGCATCTGAAGGGACTGTCTGTTTGCCTTAATGTGCAAAGCTGCTCACAGCTACTTTGTCTGCCCAGGTGCCAGTGGCTAATAACGGCTTCATTCACCAAAGCTCTGCTTTGCTGGGATCCTGGACTTGTACCTCTCAAGTGACAAATGGACCCATCATTTAATCTTTTACAGGGGTTTTTAAAGATCACCTTACATATACACACATAGGCTTCCCACCCATCTGATAATCGGTATGAGTCAAGCCTTTCTGTACAAAGTAGGACTGTCTGGTTCAATATCCAACCTTCTGGATACTTAGTTTAAGGAAAAACCTTCTGCAAAAAGTTGCAGGAAAACAAAGCCAAGTCTGCTTTCCTCTCAACCGTTGATGTACCCTTGATGCACATGCCTTGGTCATGCAGTGTAAAAAATCCTTGAAAAGACCTAAGTAATGCCAGCCTTTCTCTACTGTCCTTAGCGTTCTTTTTAGCGCTAAAGATTTAATTTTCCTGAAGAATAGGAATTCTCATTGTTTAAATAATTAGCCTTTCACATCTGGAAATTAAGCGTAGACCCTTCAGGATAGTCTCTGGCTTCACGAAAAAAAAACCCCTTTTAACGAAATAGAAAAATTTTGCTTAGCAGAAGTTTAGCTGAAGAAGGCTCAATGTAAAATAAAATGTAATACAGGACAAAATGTTTCTATTTAGGGCTGTGCTAAATAATATTGATAGATGTTACTCTGAGAAAGCTTTGTTTTAATCGGAGTTCTGAAAATAAGTTCAGTAAGAAGCAGGGAAAGGTAAAAAGTTTTTTTTTCTTCTATGTAAAAGTTTGAAGTTTGGGCATGGTTACTGCTGACTCATGAAAAATTAAATTTTTCACCTTAATGTTATAAAAAATTTATGATGCTACATGTCTAAGTATTAATAACAGAGTATATCTTTCTTCTAAAGGGATTGTCATTAACTGTTGTCCTTATTTCTCTTTCAGATAATCATAGGAGAGACTCTCTCTGTCTTTTATAATCATTTGCACTCAAATTCGTTTGTCAGAAATAACTACATAGCCACTATTTACAAAGCCATTGGGACCTTCATTTTTGGAGCAGCTGCTAGCCAGTCGTTGACAGACATTGCCAAGTACTCCATAGGCAGACTGCGTCCTCACTTCCTCGCTGTGTGCCAGCCCGACTGGACACGGATCAACTGCAGTCTAGGTTACATTGAGAACTTCTCTTGTCAGGGAGACAAGGCAAAAATCAACGAGGGAAGGTGAGTCTGACTAACCATGTATTCTTGGTTATAAGAGCCGTTTCTTGCCTTGGGGTGACGAGATTGGTGTGGCTACTGCATTTTTTTGGTGTTTCTCCTAGAATAAATTTTTTGTAATGAATTGTAAACTTTGAGCACTGTGTAGACACTGGGATTTTTTTCTAATTTGTGGAAATTTGTTTTATTAATGTCCAGAAGAATGCTTAAATTATTGTGTATTCATTTCTGCTTTTTTTTGCAAAATGTGGGTGATGTTCAGTTTGATTGTCTTCTACTTATGTTTCTAAAATGTCTGTGGATCACAATGAAGAGAAGAATTTGAAATCTGCCTTCAAAATTAATGTGGAACAGCAAGGAAAGCAGTTCAAACTTAAAATGAAAACAAATAAAACTGTGTGTTTCCATCTAAAAGTATGGAGAACTGCTAGGAGTATCCCTCTACTCAGTTTCCTCATTATTAGGCATTCCATTACTTTAAATACTTCCAGTTCAGTTGCAGCAAGGTAACAGGGAAACAAAAATGAAGCATCTGGCACATTATATTTTTTCATTGTTAGAAACAACAGTGTTTGAATGCTATTAGAAATGTTACAGTATGTTCAGAATAATTTCTGGCATTGGAGTTCGTTGAGCTCCCTGACAGTTAGCTTTGGGGAAACTCCTTGCCATGCTTTTTCCAAAGTACCTATACACCCTCCTAGGTAAAACTTGGAACATGTGTGTGTGGTTTTTAAATACATGTGTGTAGGCTTTTTTTCTCATTGTCCTCTGTGCTTATTTGATTTATCACTTAGTTTTTGTTTTCCCCTGTGCAACTAGTGCTTTGAAGTGTCAAGAATGACATATTGGATGCAGATTTGTCTGTTGTCTTTTAACTAATGAGGTGTTTGGTTTGTATTCCCAGCTACTCTTTTGTTCCATTTTTTTTCTGTCACTGTTGCTCCCTAGAAAATGATGTAAGAGGGCTCTCCTTGATCAAAGTTTGCCTTGAAGTGATGAGTTCAGTGTGAGCTCACCTGTGGTGCTTCCACTCTCAGCTGAGGCTTTTCCACGTGCAGCTTCCTGCTGTAAACAAAAAGTGAATGAGTGGTCAAAGAAGGGTAAATTAAAGTGTAGCATTGTCCTCTACAGGTGGATGTCATGGATGCAGTGACCCAGTAAATCATTCTGGATATTTTATGGAAATTGGGCCCCACATCTGAAAGGGTAGTTTCATTGCTCTTAGGTCATGTGCCTACATACCTGGCACTTAATAAGCCACTAAGAGGAGGGATTTTGACTGCAGAGAGTTCTGTAGCAAGTTGGAGGAGGTCAGGAGGCTCTCAAACTGCAGCCCAGAGGTGGATTTCTGGATCAGCTGGACAAAATTATTAGCAGCAAACTTACTACCATCTACCCTCATTTGCATAATATATATGCACAGGTAGAAATACCAAGAAAAAATTAAGACAGGACAATCAGTAATGCATACAGAATCATGTATTCTGAATACAGCCTATTATTCCTGTGTAGTATTAGAACTTTAGTTTTGAACATTTTTAGAGAATCATGCTCAATTATACAGTCAAAAAGACCAATCTAAAATTTATTTCTTAATTCACAGGAGGAAACCAATGCTTCTAGTGTAAAAATCCATTGTGTGCTTCCACTCTGTATATTGTACTTTCGTGTTTTGTTCTCTCATCCCTTCTTATAATTTCTCATCATTTTATACTTAACAAAAGTATCAAATAGTTCTGGAAAAAAAGCATAAAATAGTTTTGGTACCCAGCATCCCTGAGTAGATCAGAGCGCTTGGTCTGAAATAGAGTGAGTGGGGGTGTGTGTTGGAGAGGTGGATGTAAGACAGAACTTTCTGAAGGATACTTTAAAGTGATACAGAAACTGGGTAATGAACAAATAGTCCCATTTCCCCCTAATGGTTAAACTAGAGGGCAAAACCACTTGAAATCCTTTTTTATTCCCTCCCTCAGTGAAGATTAAGAAGTTGGAGTGAGCTGTGGAACTCTGCAGTGTTGGGTTGTGTGAGTTTATGTGTGGGTTCAGAAAACCATTTGAATAACTTAGAAGAATAAAACTAGGAAAACCATCTATGTTTCTGGAACCCTGTAAGTTTAGTTGGAGGTCTAGAGTGTTAGAGACAAGCATCGTTGCCTGTTTTGTTCCAGTGCTGTTTTATGCAAATCTGATGTTTGCATCTCTTTGCACATGTCTACTATGTTATAATATGGAGACATGGGGGGGGGAAGATAGTATTTAATCTTTATTGTTTATCAGTTACAGTAGTATTAAAATACATATACTTCATGATGAATATAAACCAATGGACTTAATCTTCATTGTCTAAATTAAAAAAAAAAAAATGCCTGTGGGTTTTGGTTGCTTTCAGTAAGGTTTTATTTCCTAACCTGAGCTTGATAAATTAATTCTTGCTGACTTAAGTATCTTGTTTGCTCTGTATTGTGATGAAAACAGTCCTCCTTGGTTCTAAATAGCTTAGATTCTCCTTGGCAACTTTTATAGTGTGCTGGCACTTTCAGTACTACTGGAGGTTGAACTAAGCTGAGGTTCACAATCGCAGTTGTATGCTTAGTTAATCTCATTTGTGTTTGTTGAAAGGTGCATGTAAGATTTGGCATATATTACTGGAAAGCATGTAGCACTTGCAGATCACTGAAATGCATGGAAATCGCTATGTTAAAAATTGCTATTAAAGTCAAGTACTACTACTCCTCCTCTTAAAAACTGTGTACTTATGTCTCTTCGTAAAACAGCCCAGGTAGTCTTTGGCATTTGGCATAAGCAAAGCACAGGAGCTTGGTATGAGCTACTTCATGTCAGTTTTCTCAGGGTGACTGACTTGTACAGAACTGCATTCTCAAGGTTTTGTGAAGGTGTAGCTCAAAGGTTGATGCCAAGTAGTTGTGTGTAGAGCTCTGTGATATTCCATTTAATAAACATTAAGCATGGTAACTTAATAAATGTGACTGACCTGCAAAGGTGATTCTTCCTTAAAGCACATAACACAATTGAGGAAGATAAATATTTTTAAAGTGTAGCTGCACTGGGCAGAAGGGTACAGACCTTGGTATCGTTCAGTTTCTTTACTGGGTGACTGGGGCTTGTTTTAGTATTTTAGAAAAAGCTTGATATTCAGTCACAAGTTACTTCAGTGTCTATGAATGGAGATCAAAGCCAAGGGGTCCTCCTGTCACTAGTGCTAGCAATTAGGATGTAACTGCTGCTGGATTGCTTTAAGGTACTTCCTTTAACACCTGTACAGATAATGATTTACCAAATGGCTCTTTCCTTTTTCAAATGAATGAAGTAGGGTTCAGTAATAGGCAGTTGTGCTAGGCCATAACTGGGTGCAGTTGTGAGTGAATGGTCTCTACTAATCTCTGATCTCTTCAGCTTTTGCAATTCCCATTCTTCAAGTCTTTTTCTTTTTTTCTTTTTTTTTCTTCTTTCATTAGTCTTGCTACTGCTTACATTTGTCTGGCTTTGAGTTGGTTGGCAAGATACCTAAATTCCTCAAAGAAGAGTATTTAGAAGGGACACTGCAAGGACAGATGATGACCTTACCATTCCTTATTGCTAGCTAAGGCATACTTCACAAACCTGTCCAGTCTATCCAGTCCACGTCAGATTGCTCATACATCCTGTTTGCTAGCTTTCTGACATCTGAAAGAGTTACTATGTTCAGTAACGGGAACTGTGAATTTATATTTCACTGTATCTCTGCTGAGTGTATTTTGCTGTAGTTGCTGGTTGTCTGTTGAGGTTGTAAACAGTGAAGCTTGAATGTCAAGTAGAAGAACAAAGTAGACTATCAAATCATCTGGGGTGTGAATTGTGGGATAAGTCTTCAGCACTCAGAAAAAGCAATTGTTTAGTATATCTTAATGCTTGATTGGCCTGGAAAATTTTGTTAGGCTTCTAGTAGGGGAAGAAAGGCAAGTCTTAAAGCTATTTGTTTAGTTACAATTAAATGTATTGTACTTCAAGATGGTGTTGAGGTGCTATCTAACTGTGTTGTTAGCCTATACTAATATACTGCGTAGCAATATTAACTGGTTGCTCCTAATTCATTGTGGCAGTCAGGAGTTGCTAATTCCATGTTGACTGCATTTGTACAGGCAAGCGTTAATAATCCCTAGATAGCAGGATCTGGAATCTAGGAGCCACACTTGACCAGACCAGCCTGAACCTGGAAAAGACTGGTCTTAACTGTAAACCTGTAGTGTCGTTTCAAGCAAAGAATGGCTATTTCTCACTGTTTGTAAAATCCAATCTCAAAGACAGTACATGTGGCTTAAATGAGCTGTCAATATGGGGTTTTTTTTTTGAGCAGGATGGGAATTTAGCTATAGTGATAGGCTCTTTGGTTTTATAACATTCTTTCTACAAGCAGGTAAAAGTAAAACCAAAAAACCCCCAGTCCACCCCCAATAAAAAACACCCCAAACAGAACAAAAACTTCCAAAAGGACAATAAAGAACCCCAAGAAACCAAGCCTCTGGTGCTGGGTTTGTATGCAATTGAAAGAACATTTGAATGAGAGTCTTTTTAATTCTCAAACAATGTAAGCAGGTGCTATATACAGCTTACGGTATTTTTAGAACTTAATTTAGGATTGTGCTGTCACTTTCACATTTATATATATATCATGTTATAAACTTGGCAGCACAAACAGTACATTAAAGCCTTGTGTAAAGGTCAGGTATATTGACTCTGATACTATTTAAACTTACATTTTATCCGCAAAATGTTAAGAATAAATGTTATAGCATGAAGTATGCAATATTATTACTTAGTGTCTGATGAATAATTTCAGAGGGACAATAATAGCTGTAGTTACTGCTGGTGCAAATTAAGCCTCCCTAGAACTTCAAAACTTAGAATCACTTCCTGCAGTAATTATGTAGGAAAAAAAAGTAGGTTTGTAATAATCACTATTCAATAAGGAATGTGAAACACAACTGTTGCTAACGCTGCATGGAATTTGTAACCTTTGAGAGTAACAGGCTTTGAATTAATGTTCAGTGTTCCCGGTTTGCTTGTTGTGTCATACTGGTCACAAGTTTCTGAAACAGAAACTAATTGGAACCAATCAGTTGAGTGGATAAAGGTTTTTAAGACTCAATTTGGATACATGGTAATTGGGTTATTAAGTTATTCTTCATAGCTTTGTATTAACATAAATCTGTTTTTTTAATACTGTATTTTAGGATGATTCGTTCCTGCAGATGATTGTGAAAACTATTTTAAAAAAAAACAAACCCTTCTAGAATGTCACAAGAAAGCATTGAAACACTTCAGAAAATAAACATGCTGTCTATTCTTAAAAGCAAGTATTTTTCTCCTGTCTTAAGTCTTTGAGTTATCTTATAAAATTCAAAATCTCTGTCTTCTGAAATTTTCATTAAACCATTTCTTAGTGCTGAACTGATTTCTTTCCCCCACCTGGTATTGGTAATGTCCACATAAATTTGAAAACTCTGGAGCCCTTGTTACAATGTCTACCAAGAATGGCTTAAATACTTCAGGTATGTGGCTGGAAGCTTAGGAAGCCTTTGTGTATATACATGTGTATATACAGCAGGAGCTCTCTGCGGCTCATCTACTTCACCTCCCAGTTTAGCGCAGAGATAACTGTAGAGTTTTGATGAAGCCCTGTGCATCTTGATTAGTTCAAGAGGGTTGCAGGTGGGTTCCACAGCTTGTTGGGAGAAGCTATTTTTTAAGTTCTTCCTTTTCTAACCGTCAGGACCCCCTGCCTCCTTTGTGTGGTTTCTTAAAGATAATGGCATAATCTGCCTTCTCAGTACCACTGGATACAAGCCATGGACTTGCAAATCCAGCTTTCTGTAATTATGGTTAGATCTTCCTTGACTAGCTGGTATCTCTGTGCCCTGGACTTTACAACTAGACGTAAAGACCATGAAAAGGCTTGTTGGAAAAGTCTTCAAAACCTGAGTCAAAAAAGATTGAGTACCTTCAGCTTTTCTATTCCCTTTGTTACAGAACAGCTCACCTTATTTGATGGGGGGCCATGTTACCCTTGACTTTGTATTGCTGGTGACCTACCAGTTGAACACCTTCAGATTGCCCTTTGTATATCTCCCTAGCTCTGGCCTTGGCCTTCCTAATTCTTCCTCTGTGTACTTGGATGATGCCTCAGTACTTGTCCTTGGCAGGCAGTCTTATTTTTATTGCTCGTGGGTTTTTTTTTTTGGTTTTTTTTTTTGGTAGGTTTTTTTTTTTTTTTTTAATGCAGTCAGATGCTGCTCACTGAATTAAAGATGGCATCTTGTTTTTCCTGCTTGTTTCCTTCTACAAGAAGATAGATTCTTTATGCTCTGAGGCGGTTGTTCCTGAAATCCTAGCATCTCATGTTTACTGCAACTGTGAGGCTGTTGCTGACATGACCAACTAGTTCACCTTTTGCTCCCGAGTAACAGATGAGCAGAGAACATTCTTCCTGTTAGGCCTGTCCAACAGTCAGTGTCAAAAAAGAAAGCTGCTGAATTGCTTGCACCCTGCCATATTGCCTTTTAAGCAGATTTTGAGGCATCTGACCTTGCCTAGGAGAAGCTTTTCTGATTATGAGATGCCTGCGCTACTATCTCTAGAAATTTTAATCTGTGGTTCCATGTTAGAGATGCCCTATTGGATTCTAATATATGTTGTGGTTGTCTTTGCTCCCTCTTGTGTACAACAGTCACTTACTAAGCCTGAAAGGAAAAGTTAGCAATTCTTCATATCCTTCAGCCTTGGGCAAGACATGAATATCTTGGGCCCTTAAACATCTAAGTGAGCTTCCTCCTTGCTGAGCTTCTCTAATGACTTAGCATTTCCTTCTTATGGATCTCCAGCTGTACCTTATGGGGAGTTAAAAGGAGAAAGGTCAACATATGGTTTAATTTCTTGAACCCTTCAATTCACTAACTTTTACTCTGGAGCTTATTTATTGAGCTGTCATTTAAGTTGCAGATTTAAGGGTGTTCTAGTCTCCCTGTCGCTTTAAACATCTACTGTTGAGGTATTGTCTTGTTTCTGTTGAGAGTATTTCTCAGTATTTCCATTGAGATATGAGAGCTTTTTGCTTTGTTCATATAAGATCTCTTTTGAAGTGAATTTCATAAATGCCAGATGTGTCCCTTTGTGATGGAATTTTATTGTCCTTTTGGACTGAAATCTGGATTGAATTTCAAGTTTGGGTAAATGCTGGGTCCAGTTTTTGTTGCTTTCAAAAAAACCTAATAGAATTTAGAAGTCTTCATGAATGCAATTCAAATCTTTGTCACATTTTTGAAACAGAAATATTGTTGTTCATTCCATAATGAAGTGTTTTCAGTGTTGTACAAGGAGACAGTTCCTGAAAGTGGAAGGGGCAGCATTCATTAGAGCAAAAAATATATATAGCAAACTTCTCACCCCCTACTCTTAATGATCTTTAAAACAGAGAAAGCAGATGTGTTGCACATACATAGTGATGTTCTGTGATCTTCAGGTAAGCAAAGCAGCTTTCTTCATTCCAGGGATATGAAGTGCTTGGTTATCATGCTGTTTGTATGAGACATGGAACAGTTGCAGCTGGAAGGCATGACCATGTGTTCTTCCTTGATTAACACACTGTGAAGTCAGAAGTCAAAAAATTCATATCCTTCCAGAGAAGAATGTGAGAATATAGGTCTAAACAGTCTTCTGAGAGATTAGTACTTTAAGCAAACAATTTTAGCTATTATAGAAGGTTTATAACCTATTAAGAGTGTGTGTATTATGCATGTGCATACATACCATGTCTTGCATAACCTCTGTTTCTGAGCAAACAGAACATGGTGCAGGTGATCTGCAAATGAGTACTGACAGTGGAAGTGCTTGCCTTAATTTTCTTCTATGGTATACATTAAAATGACTCTGCTGTTAAAACTCTTTGTAGCTGAAGTCTGAGTCATGTTCTAAATCAGATCTGAGGATATGCTTTAATTTTTCAGAGCTTTAGAATCAAATTAGAACAATCATTTTTATTAATTATTCCCAAAATCCATGTAGTTCCTTAGCAGGACAGTTGAATACAAAGGAGGAGGAACAGAGTAGTGGTATGGGTACTCAGAAGATTAATTGTATGCCAGCATATTTAGTTAGGCTGCTCATGCCCTCCTCTGTATTGATCATTGCACCTAAATTTAGCATGACTATAAATTTGCTGACTTATCCTATTGCTTTAGCACTGGTTAAACTAATCCCCATCAGCATACATTATTTTACAGTGTGAAGTATGATTTACACACCCACTCACCCACCCACCCATGTGTAATAGTCCTAGGTGTGTGTGCTAAAGGGCTCAGGCTTCTAGAGTTTACTACAAACTCTTCTTGCATGCAGTATTTACTACGTATTAGCTGAGCCATGCAGATTTGTCACAATAATGCAGTCACCAACTTCTAAATATTTTTGTTAGATACCACTCTTCAGTTTTTTAACTGGATATTGGGGTTGGGAGCTGACAGTTAGGAGTTCTGGGCTTGGAGGAGTACTGAAATTCTGGTGGCTTGGGAAATCCAAGAAGCTGTCCTTTGTTTATTCATAAGCTCACTAAACGTGTACACAAAAGTGAAACCTTTGAACCTGAAGTAGTAAACAAAATATTAAACCACACTGTACAAGTCTATCTGCTTCAGAGGCACTCTGCAGTCTGAACTCTTTGTTAGGCAGACATGTCCAGCTAGCAGAAATGTGTGTATGGTGTGTGAAGTACTTTCTTTGGAGTTGCATTTAACTTTGAATAGTTGAAGTTCTCTAATTCAGTCTGTCACTTTCTTCAGTTTGTGGTAACAGGTAACACAGCTGTTAAGGTCCATAACAATTGTATCACTAATGTATGGATTCATATTACAACTTGGATGTCTAAAGGAAAAAACAGTTCCCTATGTCAGTTGATGTATTGCTCCTGTGCTGACTGTACTCCAAACAAATTGTTAGTAGTCTGCCATTGCAAACTCAAAGGCTTCTTTGAAGATTACATTTTAGGAAATTGGATCTGACTGTTTTGACCTTGATAATTTATTTCAACACAGTTGCCAAGGTGGTGCCCTTTACCAGTCATTTGACAAGAATTTTATTTCAGCTTTGTTTAGAGTTCTATTGCAGGTTGTACACAATGCATGCCTGTGAGTGCAGTTAAATCTCTTGGAAGTTCCCAGTAGCCAGGAACCCGTGCCAGACAGCTGGTGTGGGTCTAACATGCATAACTTAGTTTTGAGTTCAACCAAACCTCTGAAAGTCTTATGTTGTAGGTTCTATGTACACCATCAAAACTTTAAAAAAAAAAAAAAAAGGGCAATCCCAAACAAACTTTGTACGTTACTTAGATTTAATGAATACCTTTGTTTTCACCTTCTTTATTAGGTGGCTTTTGCAATCTGTTTGCTTTGGAATTTTTAAATCTAAGCCGTAGGTCAAGACAGTACATTTGCTTCAAGTTAACCCACCTCTATTAAGCAATTGTTCCTGTCTCGCCTTCTGCCCACTCCCCATCTGTCTCAGTACTGGGAACGTTTCTAGGATGAAGCATTATTTGACATTAAAGCAATTTGTATGAAATGTCCCAATATTTTGTTTTGAGACTTCATTAAGATTTATCAAAAATCAAACAGCACTTAATCATTCAAGCAAAACTAAATGGATTACTTACTTAATCTGGGAGTTTCTAACAGCATCATGAACAGAAATTTCTTTAAAAGTGCTACAGACTTATTAATTTGCTAGGGGCATATTGGCATGTTGTGTATCACAGTCTGATTATTTCTGTTATGGAGAGTTTAACCAGTGAAGTGCTCCAGAATACTGAAGTTTACATGTTCAGAAGTTTCCTTGGGAGCTACTTTAGTAGCTTTCACTTCTGAAAAGATATATGCAAAATGAAAAAGAAAAATCCCAATGACCTTGGATACTGAAGCAGTTGAAAGGAATGAATGGAAGGCCTCATGCGTACTATTATTCAAATGGTGCAACTTTTTCCTTAAACACTGCTTCTCGCTATTCTGTTATTACTGTTACTCAAGACGTACCATGGCTGGTTTAGGAACACTTCCAGTCCTAACGAAATTATTCACTACTTCTGAGAATTGGAGCTCAGTCAGGGTACCTGCACTTAATTTTACACGGAAGGAAAAAGCTGAAATGATAGTGAAGAGTCTTTAAATGGTATAATTGTAGATGTTTCTGGGCCACAGTGGGTGATGAAATGGGGCTGTACTTGATACAGAAGCAAGAAGAGCTGCTCTTGAGTTTATTAACTGTCAGTAGGAAGAATCAAATCTGAAAGGTAAACATGCTGTAACCAATTAAGATTCAGTTCTGCACTCTGGATCACGTTCCTGATCCTACATCCCCTTTGCCCTTATGTGAATTGGCCCTTCTCAGTAGAAGAATTTCAATGATTCACAAAGCTGAAAGCTTATATCCAAAGTAACAGGAAAGTCTCTTAAGGTAAAATTTTGGACATGTATATAACTATGTATTTCTCAAACAGTACCTTAGGAACTGAAATCCCCTCAACGTTGACAGTTCTGCTGCCTCCCTTCCATCTCTTTCCTTCAAAGATTACAAAAATCTGTTGGGGGAGTAGTTCTGCACACTTGGGAAGTGCTTTGTGCCCAGAGCTGTTTCTTAAAGGGGAAATAACAATCAAATCCCTGATTTAACCGGAATTATATATTTTTTTTGTTCTCATTCCTTTTATATAAAATGATAATAACACTGCCATGAGTCAGAACAGTATTATGTGGATAAATTGTACAGACATAGTTAATGGAGCAGTAGCCTGTAATCTGATGCTTGTGAGAGCAAACCATTAGTCTTTAGAAGTGTTGGTTTGCGTCCCCCTTGTGGCTATTTTCCTTTTACTCTTTCCTGAGCAGGGATTACTAGGGGGA
>VXBJ01000189.1:450889-467811 GCA_013400055.1 Nycticryphes semicollaris | reverse complement strand
TTCATGAAGAGAGAATGTAGATTTATTCTACAGCTGTGGTGTCCAGTCCCTGGTAGGAGCCATCTGTGCAGCACAGGACCTTGCCAAAGCCACCCTGGACTGTCAGCATCAACCGTCCAGTCCCTTCAGTCTGGACCTCCCAGAAGTCTTTACGAGTTAAAGGCAACGTTGACGTTCTTAAATGAGATTGCCAAGAATGAAGCTATTTCTACGAATATTAGATGAGATGTCATCCTTGCAGTTGGCTGGCTAATGAACTGCCTTTCTGCCTTTCCCTCTACCCTTCAGCGATAGATGATTGATGAATCAGTACATTTAACAAAAGTATGCATAAGTGTATGTGGTATGAACTTTGTGACGTGAGTTGTTAACTACTACCTCTTGATGGTGACTAAATGCAACAAAATCAAAAAAGTAATTTGGAAAAAAAAAGATGAAACAAATACACTGATTTTAAGGATGTTTGATTTCTAGTTTTGAAGTTGTTGACTTGCTGTTTCAACTCCAATCAAAGAACTGGTAGTTTTTACCTGATGTGGAGATGAACTTACTGCTGGTACAGGATAACTGCTGAGTGTTGAAGTCAGTGCTGCTAGTCAAAAGCTGTTAGCAGACATGTGTGATAACTGTTGTGCCTGGATAGTCACCTTGAAGAAAAAGCACGGAGATCTTACCGGTTTACTTATTTAAGATAAATTAGTATCACTGCTGACCGAGTACTGCAAAAGAAAATTAATAAGATGTCTGTTCTCTTCTCTTCCAGACTATCATTTTACTCTGGCCATTCTTCATTCTCCATGTACTGCATGCTTTTCCTAGCAGTAAGTATGTTCTTTCTATCTAAATGGCAACAAAAAGTCTGTTAGTTACCTTGTACAAAAAATGGAAATATTTACTTGGCTTTGTTGAAGGGATATTGCTTTTGTAAGATGCTTGTTTGAGGTAATCGGAAGATTTCTTATTAGATGGCAAGGGAATGGCACAGATACTGGGACAAGAAATAGAATTATAATCAAATGCCTAAAAATACTTAATATGGCAGTTAGCTTGCATGTGTTATCTAAAATGAACTTGGTCACAAGTGGGTTTGGAAAATATGCTGCTACTTCAATTTACATTGTAAGCCTATAAAAACGTATAATAAGGTATGTCTGCCTTAATGAAACATGCAAAGCCTATTTTAAAAGCAAAACCAGTAAAGTTAAACCCTAATCAAATGGGGCTGGTCCATTAGGCATAAAACAGCAGATCAACTTGAATTTTTAAATTCCTTTTAATTGTGTCCTGTCTTTTATGGGCAGGATGTAAGAGTGAGGGAACTAAGGGGACAGAGCTGTTGGTGGAAGTAAATACTAATAAGACCAATAGCTGTTTGTTTATGGCTAAACCTTTTTAGTTCCTCTTTGTTCTTACCTGTCTTTATCTAATGTAAATGCAAAGAGTTCATAAAAGTATTATGTCCTGGGATTGACAAGAATATAGTCCAACTTCCTATCCACCAGGTGGTTTTTTTTTTTTTAAATGTATCTCTACATAGTCATTGTGACTAACAGTTTCCAAAATTATATGAGTCTGCTTGTGATATGATTCCAAAAATAAAACCACTATTTCCATAGTACAGTGTAGCAATTGCTGCTATATAGCAACCTAACGCTTCACTGTGTTCAGCCCATACCCTTCCCATCCAACTTCTGTGTTAGCTTTGTTGAGCAGCGTGAGAATGTGATAGTACCGCTCCTCTGCAGCACAAACTGTGAGACAAGAAAAAACTCACTAGCTGTGTGGCAATATGTATGGTTTATGGCTTATACTGACTGGATTGACAGGGATCTGAAGCTGTCTGACCTCTGTCACTGTGTGTGTGAGGAGAGTCTCCTTGCTGCAGCCTGGAGAAACAGCAGTGGTCAGGGGGACTTCTCAGCAGACGGAGAGAGAGGAGTTGCTATTTTCAGGCCTTGCACCTGTTAATGGAAACCTCTGTGTGCCCTGGTGCTGCCCACCCCCAACCCTTCCTGCCTGCTGCAATACTGAAGCCATCTCTAGTTGAATACAGTAGATGTGCTGAATTGCTCAGACTTCAGACCTTGTTTGTTTAACCTACTAGGATTTGTTAAAAAGATGCAACATTTGTCAAGAAAGTCAAGAATGCTTTATTTTGAAGGTACTAACTCTGTGTGGGTAGAATAAAGCTTTCTGTAGTTGCCTGTGGCATGGTTTTTTGAATCCATGCAAAGGAGCTTGTGTGAAGAGTTCCTGAACCTTGAACCTTGCCTGTCTTGGGGCTTTGTGTGTGAGGTTCACTCTTGGCAGCCTTCTGCATGCGGGAGAGATGGGACAGCAGAAGCCAAGTCCATCCTCTCTCTGCATGCCCCTTTGAAATGCTGTAAACCCAGAGTTTGTGTCAGCCCTGGTTCTGCAATGAAATAAGACTTGCTGTAACTCAGCATGCTGCTGCAGAAACTGTCCCTCTGCTCATATAGTTCTGTAGTAACAGCAAGACAACGTGGCTTTACTTACCACCCTTGGACTAGAAGGGTATGAATGTCTTTAACAAATGTCGGGTTAAGACTTAAATAGTATTTTGTTGGAGATCAGTTTGTTATTCAGTAAACCTGTCAAACAGTAGACAGAACCCTGACTGTAAGAAAGAGCATTTTTCATCTCTTCCTGCACCCCAGATTCTTGTCTTTTCTCTGGTTGAGCTATTGCCCAGTAGGAGTAAGAGGCTTTGTGGAGATTAGGCTTCTACTCTCTTCTGTCCCGTAATAAGATTATTCATTCAGAAACTATTAGGAGACCTTCACAGGGACATCTGAAGAAGGTTAATAACACCTGTGCAGGATGTTTTTACCTTGTTGATAAACACAGCATTGCTACATACCAAGCTTTGCATTGAATGTGATCTTTTTATTAAAAAAAAAAAAAAAAGGTTAAAGTACAGAAGTCTTCAAGCAGGCAGCTACTGCAGGAAGGTAAGGAAAACTGTTTTCTAGCACTCCTCCTGCTCCTTGCCAACGTGGCAATGCAGAGTGCTGCCTCTGGCTTTGAACCAAACTCGATGACCAGTTCATTAACTGAACTCTGGCTTCATCTGCTCTTTGCACACTTACTCCAGCCACGGACTGAGGCGTGAGGAGGACAGAATCAATCGTTAACATGTGGCACTACTCAGAGGCAGTATTAATCATAACCAGGCACCAGCATGCTGGTTTCTGGAGGGGTCTGCTATGTTTGCATACTGCAGAAAGCATACGCTTAAGTGTTACTTGCTGAACACGTGTACCATGTCAGGTTATGCATTTCAAAAACAAGGGAATGTTTTTTTGGGAACCAAAGGGGAAATGATCTCTGCCACAAACAGTAAAAACACTGCAACTGTGAAATAAGAGATGCTTGAAGTGTGTGGCTTGAAAAAGGCCACCTTGCAAAATCCTGAGCAAAGTAGGGAAATAATTCTGCAGCTTCAGTTGCTTAAAGCAGAATTGCTGAATTACAAACAAGTTGAACTGTAGGGTTTTTTTCTGATCTGTGTGCTTGCATGTTGTGGATTAAAAATAAACATGAGGGGGTTTGCCAGCATTTTCAAATGTTTTAGATGCTTTACACCTTCGGTGACATGAGAAATTCCACAAGTCTGTGGGAACCTGTGGTATCTGAGTTTTGACTGTATGGCTTTGCTGGTACTGAGGAAAAAAAAAACCTGCAGTTTTTAATATAATCTTGTGCTGCATGCACTACCTTATAGTGAGGGCAGTACGTGGATGCACCTGACAGCTCAGGCTCTATAACTAACATAAAGGAAGTTAATTGACAAAAATTGTAAGCTGTAGGTGCTGGTGAATGGGTGAACTTTTTTTTGGAAAGTTCATCTCTTAGGGATATTGTGACTTCAATGTCTTCGTATTATGGCAGCTTTCTTACTTCAGTAAGATTTTATCTAGATGGTTTCTCATTTTATTGCATCAGGAGTATATAGAAGAAAGTATGCGACTTCAGAATGAATGACAGAAGCTGAAAAGCTTGAAATTCCAAATTGAAAATAAGTAACTTGAATTAAAAAAAGCTAAAGAAACATGAAAGAATATCATAGCATGTGATCTGTTCAAAATGAATAGTCTAAGCAAGCACATATCTGGGAATCTGAAGCATTTCTCCGTAGTTTGTCTTTTGATTCATGGAACAGCATTGGAAAGCAGAACTTAATGTTTTGTTTCAGGAATGGAAATACTTGGTATGTAATTTGGACTCACGTCTTTCTGGGAGGACGTAAATAAGCTCTATTCCTCAGCATTTACAACATACATTTAATTAATATTGTCTGTCTTAGGTTCCTTGCAGGAGCAGCGTTCACCTTCCATGCATGTGGCAGTCAGGCTTTTAAAGGTTTTCTAGGTAAAAGGAATTAATCTGTGACAGCATATCAGCTTACATTCTTCCATAACTGCTGGCAACTTCATTAAGCTAGTCCCTGCTTAAAGGCTTTTATGGCAAACTAGAAAGCATTTGCATTTCGTTATCATGTCTGGATTGTCAGTGTGCTCAGGTACCAAGTCTCTACTTGAGATGGTCTCGTGTAGCTTCCTGTAGACCATCTGGCGTTAAAACAGAAGCAAAGGTAGTGCCTGCTGCAGAGCGTTGTGGCACCTGCCATTGAGAAAGGAGGTCTGCAGAGTAAGGAGAAGAATTAATAAATTCTGTTTCATAAAATACTGGTTTAACAAGTTCTAAAAGAATGATAACATGATAGAAATGTGGGGGTTTTGAGTAACTTCAGAGCATGTGAAATACTTTGTCATCTACTTAATTGATACACACTATTGCTCATTTATCATTCTTATATCATAGAGATTACACCTGCATTTTTAACTGGATGTTATGTCACCATGTACCTGTAAAAAAGCCATTGTGTCCAGTGTGATCAGTTTTAAGGCCTGGGTTTTCAGCCTACTTCCAGGTTAGAGTTATGGTTTTTTCTAGTTTGTAACTCATTGGTACATGGAATGAATGAAACCACAGGAAAGCAATCTGCTTACAGACTGACTGTCAGGTCAGGAAGTTGTGTTGGAGAATGTATTTTGAAATTAATTTGGCAGAGCTAAGTGAGTCAGTTTGGGTCCAGACAGAGCCGTTATCTTTGGGAAACTTTTGCCAACAACAGCTTTATGTGGAAACTGGAGGGAGCTTGAGTTGCAACAGTATGTGGGAACCCAATGACCTAATAACAGAGGCTGGATCCCAAATGGTCTCCATCACCCCCTCCTCCTGATGCTCCTTTTCTTCTGTAGTTAAGCAGCTGGCACAGTCTGTCCTGTATCAACAAAACAGCTTTGTCTTGGCTTGGAGAATGTGAAGGGTGAGTGTAGCTGAGCACCTCTACTAGCAATGTCCATGAGACCAAACTAGCACATTCCCTTAGAGGGGGAGATGTTGCAGTTAATCATATGTTTCTGTTTCAACTTTTTTTTTTTTTTTTAAAACTTATGCCTGAAATTATTCACTATCTTCAATAGTGAGAATGACCCCACTGCAACTGTTGAGGTTGGCAGAAGTGAGCGTGTCCCTGAGGATCAGGTTGCTGTAACAGAGTCGGTCTTGGCTGTAGCTGGCCTGGGCACTTCCCCATCTGCACCTGGCTTGGGATGAAGAACAGGGCTGCAGAAATCCAGCTAAGCTGCCCTGCTATTCTGGGGACAGCAGCGTGTTTGTGTTGCTTAGACTTGGGACAAAAAGAGGATGATGAATGTACAATGTAACTTGAGTGGTGCTCAAGCTCTCCCACAGTTTGTTGGGAAAGAACATCTTGTGTGCCTGAGAACACAGGGAATTACAGAGGGGAATGGGAGGGTGACTGGTATTTCAGTGACCTGAGCTGGCAGCCTTCTTTTGCAGAGGGATCACAGGCTAAGCACAAGTGAAAGCGGGGTTTAGGCTGCTTTTTGTACTTGTGCTCCTAAATGTGTCAATCAAGCTTTGCTCCTGAAATCTCTTGCTTTAATTGTTTACATTGGGATTGGAGGTTGAATAAAATGGTACCCAAATAAGAGTCTGGGAGCTTTTAACACCGTATTTAGGTATGTCTATTTGCCTGGCAGTATTTCTTTACGTTTTCGAACGCTACTGACTAGAACTACAGAACAGTCTTTAATAGTGTTCATAGCCACATGAAAGATGAGGACTGCCTGGTCTTCAAAAACTAATGAAAAGGCATTTGTCACTGAAATGTTTTGTTTGGCTGTGGCTGTGAGTAATACCAAGCATCTTACTTGAGGCAGAGATGAAAAAATAAAGGGTAACTGATCATTATGTGAGGCTTGTGTGTGGAGAAGCTTGTGCTTTTACTTGTATGTGCTCCTAGTATTTTAATACTAGTATTTAGACTTTAATAGTAAGCAAACATAGCAAAGTGACTTCTCCTTAGTTTGCTTGGGAGTTAAAACTTTCAGTACTGGTGAGATTATTCTGAATTAATTCCTGTAGGACTGAGCTAAAAGCAATACCTTGCAGGGTTTATGTTCTGGTGAAGGTTTCTGTAACTTGGTAGACACAACAGAAAAACAGTTACTCCTAGTAGAAGGAAAACATTTAGTTTCTTTCCCATAAGAAAAAAGCCAAGTGTTAGCAATTGCAATGAAATAAAGTTATTGTTTATCCTGCTTTATGGTACGATGATGTCAATAAACTATTATTTCTGCAGTGTACAGCCAAGTTGACACAGGAGGATTTAAAAACCTGAAAAACATTACTTTTCCAGTTGGAAATGTCAGCACAGAATAGATTGATTGTACTTTTGATTTTGAATTGAGTTGGGCTATTACTAGTTACAGACAGGATTTTTTTTCCCATTGCATAGGAGGCAGCTCTTTGTCATCAGTTGCCTTTTTAACAGCAGGATACAGCTATATTAAAGAGTCCAGGCTAATACATATTCTACCTTTTTTCACTAGTCTGGTAACTTCCCCCTTTCCGCCCCCTCTTAATTCAGGTGTCCAATGGTTCAGTTCCCTGTACCAGCTCACCATAGGGCTGTTCAAACACCAGAGCTGGCACAGGGGACTCAGCAGGAATACACGGTTAGAGTAAAAGGGATAGACCATCCATTTGAACAGGAGCCCAGATACACCTCCACCTTGAAGAAACTACAGAACCATATAACTTTCTTTAACTAGAAGGGGAAAAATTAATTCTCAAATGCTCCTCCTTTTGCCCTTGTTTTCTGCCCTATTAAAAAAAAAAGCTAATATTGCAGATATACCAGGGATCATAAGTATTTGTTAATGGGATCTCCTCCTTTTCTTATTTAAAAGACAAAAATGAACTTTGAAGGATTTTTTTTTTCCTTCTTTTTCTCCTTTTTTTTTCCCCTTTTTTTAAGAACCCCAGCTCATGAGTAACTCATGAATTCAGCTATATCTCTGCAGTGCTTTTATAATGTGGTTTTCTGTTTGGATATGAGCCTGTTGTGTTTAAAATTACATGGCATAGGCATTATCCATGTTAATACCAAGCTTCACAGAAATGAAGTGCATGGTGATTCTGGGTTTGCAGGCAGTGTCTTGTTTGATGCTAGGGATCTGTGTTTATTCATGGATACAGTGCTTACAGGTATAACACAAGCTGTGGCACTTCTATGTAGCATTTGTGTAAACAGGAGAGGTGTATATGACAGGTTATTTCTCAGCACATCTTGTGGCTCTTGGCCATTGTTTTGTGCTCAGAACTGCAGTTCTTAAACTGTTCCTTGGATCGTTACACTTCCTTGAATTCCAGAGTTTGTGCTAGCTGGAATATGATTAATAGCTTTTATACAAAGCTACTTGAATAACAGCCTTTGTACACACTAGCTTTTATGCAAAGAAATCTCCTAAGTTTCCTGTAACCTGCAGAAATGGGAGAGCTATTTTGCAAACCCTTCACAGAAGAGAGTTTGGAAGATCTCTGTAGGGAGCTTTTTCCTCCCCTGTTGCTGCACCTGAGCAGGGCAGAGATAGCTTTTTCTGTGCTGCTGGATTGTTGAGGGGGGACTGGAACCTGCATCCAGAGGACTGGATGGCCCATCTCTCTAAATATTGGTTTTCTGTTGATTTATAGCATTATGTAAGAATACAGGGTGAATGTCTCAGCTCTTTCATTCTCTTGGAGGATCTTGAGTAACTGCTTGACTCAACACTCAGGTGCAAACTGTCTTGCAGAAGCGAGCAGTACTGTTGTTTCTGGAGTCCCATCTCCTCACAGAGGCAGTGATATTTATTTACTGATGGAATTGGAGAGTGGATGCTTTGGTGCTCTGTGCATCTACTCTGCTTCCTAATGGAAGACTTCAGTCTTGGGAACAGGGGCATTGTGTCTTTTAAGCATATCCTTGGGATATCCATAGAAATGGAATTTTCCTATCCTACAAATGTGCCTGAATTCTCAGCATTTATTTCTAATCCCAGGTCTCCTGGAGATTTTTGCCCCATCTTTTATCAGATTAGTTTCTGGTCTTTTTCTGAAGACTTTCAAACACTGGTGCCTCCTGTGCTTTTCTGTCTTCCTTTCACCCCCACCTCATTAACAAAACCACCAAAACACAGTACCCTCCGTATCCCCTCTGTGCACACTAGAAATCCTAAAGCCAACCACGTACACGAGTACACACACTTGAGGTGGCTTACATGTTACTGTTTCAGAGCTGCTTGGTTTGGGAAGAATCCTTGTGGTGCATTTCCACAGCACTGATTTCTGTTTGTGGCTCTTGAGACTTTTAGGGTCAGCAGACTGTTTGAAGTACAAGCTTTTCTAAGTGCAATCAGTAACAGGTCCAAATACTAATAATAGCTGCAGTAGAACTTGTGCCTGTTAAGAGAAAAAACCGTAATGCCCTAATAGGCTCAGATGTCATGAAACCAAGGTTAGATGTGACTAATGGTAAGTGCCATTTACTTGCTCTTTCCCAAAGACTTACAGTGACTGCTGTTTTCTCTCAAAGCAGGGCTTATTTCATAAGAAAACTAACTTTCTGCACCTTTTTTCTCCTCCAGACTGTTACTACTTGTACTCAAATTGAGAAATGTTCTCATTACCTTGTTTCACAGGGGAGTTTTCTCTCCAGGAAAACCATATTCTTTCTCTCTTGGTTTTGCTATTGAGTTCATGATGCTCTCAGTATATTAGGATTGAGCAGACAAAAATAAGAGGTGAAAACTGGCATATCTCCAAAGGGAAAGTGTGCTCCTGTTCCCTAGGACAGAACAGGACACCTGTAGGAGGTGTGATTACAGGGGCCTTTTGATACTAGGAAACAAAAAATTCTGTTGAAGAAAATACGTTTACAAAAGTGATAGAACAAATCTGTTGGCACAAGTAAAACTTTGGGGAGAACCACTTCCCAATCCCCCTCCAACTTTCTTTTGACTTCCAATCTTGAAGGAGGATTGAAAGTGCCAAGAGGCCTTTCCATACCTTAAAAGGCAAAACATTTTGCAGTACAGATTCTTTTTGTGCAATAGGATTTCGGACAAAAGCTTGAAAGGTATTGAATGAAAAATGACTGAGGAGTTTCAGTAATTGAAATGAAATATCTGAAATATGACCTCAGTTAGTGGAGAGTGTACGTTTTGGTAGATTTAAAAGAATTTTATGCCTTTAGGGTGGGGATATAAGATGTTAGGTGTTAGGAATTCTTCCTTTCTTGTGAAGTCGCATGGTTACATCTCCAGAAGTCCGTTGTAGGAAATGAAAGTCGCTGTACTTCAAAATTAGGTAGGCAGGCATGTGTTATGTATATATTAATACTGCTTTGGTGGAAGAGCAAACACTTGAAAGCTATGCTAGAAACGTTAAGAGCAGCAAATAATTCTCCGGTTGCAGAGACCCTTCCATTCATGTCTGTGGCTTCTTGTGAGAAGCCACAAAGTGGCTGTGTGTTTCTCTTCATTCCTGTGTGTATTTTTAGAAATGAACTACTAGACCATAGATTAAGAAGAAACTTGTGTTCAGGATGTGTGTGGTGTAAAGAACATACTTTCATTATAGACTAAGCATTAGCTAGTGTGGGGGGCAAGAAGTTGGAGATTATTTAATCCCATTAGAAGAAAGTTTCTATGGAATCTATTTGTGCGCTCTTAAGAAAGAATGAACAAAACCAACATGAGAAACAGGATGATGGGGGGGTGAAGGTGAACAGATCATAGCCGAATGATACTGCAGAACGATGGGACAGATGCTCAGAAACAGGACAGCAGGGAAGCTGTGGCCTGGTCAAACAGCCATCACTGACAGGAGCTCTGGGTGCTCCTGTGCCATTCATAGCCTCACAAGTGTATTTCTCAGCAACAAGTGAAATGCTGGGAAGGGGCATGGAAGTGGCATTAATTAACCAGATGACATTTGCTGAAGTTCCTGCTGCTTTTGCAGATCACGAGTTTTACTTGTAAAGCTTATTCCTGTCTAGCGAAGAGACTTGGGTGGGGAGACATGCAGAGATTTGCTTATGTTTCCTCCTTGAGCCCGTGCTGTAAATGACTCCAAAGAGGAGCAACAGAATCCAAGGTGGGCATGCTGTGCATATTGGGAAGGGTTCTAAAGTCATTGCCCTCTGCTAGTGAACAGGGTCAAATCAGTAGTAAGGGTTAACGCAATGTGGCACTGGGGCATCTCTATATAGTACATAAAATGCAATATAAGGATTAATACTGTATGAAGGACTCTTGGGCATACTTCTGGTATCAGCCTTGGTTTATATTTAATGGCACTACAAGGCAAAAGCTCCTTCTTCTCTTTGGCTGTGTAATTTTTGTGCGTGGTCCTGCTGGCCTGTCTCAGCCCAAACAGGGCTGTTGCCCTTCTAAGAGCAAGTCACGGTGGTAGGAGGAATCTTCGTGGGGGGAGCATGACTGTCCAAGCCTATTAAAAGCTGTGTCGGTTTGAAGTTACCTGCTTAAAAATAACATGGATTTTGCCAGTGCAGCAGCTGGTTAATAACCGATCACTCTCAACTGGAAGGGAAAAAAAAAACCACCAACAAATAACAACAAAAACCCAAACCCAACGCAAAACACCAAATCTGAAAAAAAACCGGTTGTAACCAGAAGAACAGCTGCTCCTTCTGAAATTAAAACACAGGAGTGATTAGTCACACTGGCACTTCTGTGGTGTGATTTCGCACCCTTCTCACACCTCATTTTGGAATAATGTAAATCCATCTGCTGGTAGATGGCACAAGAAGCACTTTGGGTATTTCCTGTACAGCTACTGGAGTTGGTGGTGTGAAGAAAGAAGCACCTAGAACTGATGGAGCCTGTAGCCAACTGCATGTGTTCTGCGGGAGATAAAGCAGCTCCAGATCTCCTCTGGCTGGAGATTACTCTCTTAGTACAGAAATTAATTCTTCACATAGGTGTTAAATCTGAGTTACTTGTCCGATGCTTTGTCAAGCAGAAAGAAAACCCAAATACATGCTGTGTAAGGGCGAGTCAAAGACTGTTTTATTGGTTATTTGGTGGAGTGGGCTGGCGTCTTTCCAAGTTTGCTTTCTGTGTGGATTGCCTCATTTTCTTCCCATCTTCAGAACTAAACCTGGTTTCCCACCTATTTGCAGTCGCATAACCCCCTTTCTTTCTAATATGGCTATACATCTCTGCCAGCTACCAGAAATGCTTACATGGAAAAAAAACTTTATTACAGCAAGGTATTTTTAGCTGTCTTAGGCAGAATTTGTGGGAACAGGGAAAGAGGAAAGCACAGCTAGTTTTGGATCATTACCCTGCTCTTTTTAGGCTACCTGCTCGTGTTCCTCAGACCCATCTCTGCTCCATCTGGCGCTCAGGCAGTGCTCTGGTCTACTGTTAGTGAATCCAGTAGTATTAATGTAAGACCATTAAAACACCTTTTGTTACAAGAGCTGTGTGATAGCTAATATTTGAAGGGCTAAACAACATTTTCCTTAGTGTTGAAATAAAGTTCCCTAGATATATGCAGTGCCCACCACTTGAGGGTGGGGTAGGGTGAGTTGTTTTCCAGTTCAGGCTTGGCTGTAGCTGCTTCAGAGTCCAATTTCACCCTGACCTTGCTATTAAAGAAAACGGGCTACGGATAGGGTTGATCTTTTTGATGCTCCATTTATAGCTAAAAAAGTCAGCATGCCAAAATTATGATGCAAGTTACTCAGAAACCAACCAAACATTCCCCAAATGTTTAACTTTGGAAAGTAGCACCTTTGCATCTATAGTGCCTGCTCTGTGCCTGTGTTTACATTGCGAATGTAATGCTGCTGAAAGGTAGCCATGCCTTTTGAAGCTGGCAGTGGAAGGATTTAGCAGAAGTTCGGTGTGCTGACACGGTGCCTGAAGCCTGGCTTTCAGTGAGCTTCTAAGATTTCACAGGACTGTCAATTAAGGTTTTGTACTCAACCCGAAGTTCCTAGATGGTACCAGAAAGACATACTTGAAGTGTTAAATATAACTTCCAACTGTATTGTTCTCCTCTGTAAATCTGGTAACTGTGGTGCCTTTTTTGATGACAGAATCAAGTTCCAGAATAAATTCAATAGTGTTTACAGCCTGGATTTGGAGAAGCTCCTCTAATAGCTGAAACAAGAGGTCTCTGTCCCGGGCAGACCCAGAGAAGGAGACAAAAAACAGGGTCTTGGATTAGATTGGGAAGTAATAAATACTGTGAATTTGAGATAACACATCAAAAGCGCAGATACGAACAGTGTAGAGCTGTGGGGAGAGAAAAAGCACAGCAGCTGCACATCCCCACTTGCTTACTGGAGTGGTAAACATGCAGCTAAAAAGGGCTAGGAGGAGATGGAGCTCAGTGAACCGCACCAGTGACAACTGAGGAACACGGTACTCCATGTTACCAATCATCATAGAAAGCTAGTTCTGACACTCAGCTGCAGCTGGAATACTGTGTGACAAGGGGGTAATTCTACAGGTGACTGGAGCTGAGCATCAGCTTAAAGACTTCTCAGCTCTGTGTATGCTGTATGTACACTTTATGGAAGGTGTTAATGGTCTTCCTGCTCAGAGCAAGATGGGGCTCCCTGTATTGGGAGGACTGCAGATTTGGATGGTTGCCAGCTGATTCTCTTCCGTGTTAAGACTTACCTCTAGTTAATGCAGGAGTGACATACTGGTTTGGCTTCCACTGGATTCCTTCTAAGCCTTAAGTGGCTTTGGTATTGCCAATACCTTTATTCTGAAAACCGACATGTGTCCCCCCTGGTACAAATACAGCAAGTGCCTATAGGCGGTGTTACGTAGTTGTATACAAAACACACAGACCAATACTTGGGTTTCAAACTCCACCTCAGCATAATCGTGAGAGGGTGTCACTGAGCAAGTCCTGTGAGGAGCAGCTGAGGGAGCTGGGGTTGTTCAGCCTGGGGAAAACAAGCCTGAGGGGAGACCATATAACTCTCTACAACTACCTGAAAGGAGGCTGTAGCGAGGTGGGGGTCTATCTCTTCTCCCAAGTAATGGGACACTGGATAAGAGGAAATGGCCTCAAGTTGCCCAGGGGAGGTGTAGACTGGGTGTGAGGGAAGAGATCTACACCAAAAGGGTAATGGCAGAATTGCCTGGGTTGGAAGGGACCCTTCACATCAGCCAAACACTGACAAGAACCATCGCTAAATGACATTGCTGATTCTATGACTTGTGGATGTTATCATGTCTCTGAAGACAAATTTCAACTCTGTTCTTCAAACACACCCAACACAATTTTACATGATTACTGCTTCTGTATTTACTGCATCTTATAACAATTTCTCTCTTCCTTTTAGCTTTACCTTCAGGCCAGAATGAAAGGAGACTGGGCAAGACTCGTGCGTCCTACTCTGCAATTTGGTCTTATTGCTACATCTATCTATGTGGGTCTCTCACGTGTGTCTGATTACAAGCATCACTGGAGTGATGTTTTAACGGGACTCATTCAGGGAGCATTGGTGGCTGTGCTCATTGTAAGTAATTCCTCAGGGGCGGGTGTGTGTGTGCGTGTGTGTGTGTGTGTAAACACTGCTTTTACAAGCAGCACCTTGGAAGCACAGGCTGTGTTCAGAGGAAAGCAGACCCATCTTCATAATGTTCTGAAAATTGCCACAGAAGGGGAATCAACCCCTTGAACTGGGTGTAGCAACAGCCCTCCAGGGAGTGTGGCGGACTCCGAGCCAATGATGAGAAAAGGGGCTGGTTTAGCTGTTGGACAACATGAAATTGTCCCTGCCCAAGAACTTTTCAGGTAACCGAGATGGAAAGGGTCAGCTGCAAAACCGTGTGGGCCTCTACATAACCAGCCCTTTTGGCTCTTTCTTTAGAGCCAAAGCCTCTAACTGTCAAGTGTAATAGCAGAGGGGAACCGTGCGTGAGGTAAGGAGGGCAAAAAAAGCCTTTATAGATAAGGGCAGGGTGAGAGTGTCTGCCCCTGCCAGCGGATACTGCCTGAGCCCTTGGCTGCTGCTGGTGTGCATTTTGAGTGCTGAAAGGGTGTTCACAACGAGGGGTGTGTGAAGTGCAGCTGTGCTGTGAGGAATGAAAAGCCATCCCAAGGAACAGAGAATCAGCCCAGCCGCAGGTCTGGCTGACTTAGTGGCAGTGGTCGTGCTGCCTGTCACCAGAGCGCCATGGCTGATTCACCCACGGGAAGGGACAGGAGAGACTTGTGGTTCAGAGACATGAACTAATTGAGGTGGTTCTGCAGAATTCAGTTACCAAGCACTGAGGCTCAGCTGGAAGAACTGCCTCCAAAATAAACGCTTCCTCAGTGTCACCGTCAGAAGGGTACGGGGTCACTGGCAGACAGAGCTTTGTTTACTCATTGCAATAAATCATCAAAACTGATCTCGGAGCAGCTCTGGGAACTCTATATACTGCATTAGGTGTTATTAATTGGCTGCGTGTTGACTAAAAACACAATCCTACTGCTCATTTTTGTACAGTCTAATTTTCTAAGAAAAGGGGCGCAGGGAATGAGAAATGCAAGGGATTGAAAAGCTCAGGGGTGCTTTTACTAGGAAAACTGTTCTAGTGCAGGGTGTTGGATGAGTGACAGGAGATGGTGGAGGTGCTTGGTTAATACAAGCATGAGTAGAAGGTGGCACGACAGCAGATGGAGTTGAAAGGTGAGGAATTTATTTTAAAGAATAAGCTCTCTCAAACAAAACCCTTATCTGAAAGTGTTTGCCACCAGAAACAGAGAGCTGAAGTAAGGGCATTCTGGGGCAGCAACTGCAAAGAGAGCCCTAAATTGAGTTGAGTGAATTTGGCTGTAAGAGGAAGCTGAGAGTCTCCTGGTGTGCAGCTGAAGTAACTCATCAGCTGTCCTCAGTGTGGACAACAGTTTCTCCCTCTGCCCTGAACCCTGTTCTGCAGCTCTGGGGTTTGCAGTGGGAGGGGAAGAGGTGGTGCAGGGGAAAAAAGGGAATGGTGAAGGAAGGCTTCTCATTTAGTGCACTTCATGCACATCGGCTGAGACTGGGTGAAGTGGGCATTGGGAAGAGAGAAGCTGCATGTAGTCAGAAGCTGCAAAGGAAGCGTGGAGGTATGTTCACAGGAAAGGATAATGTAGGTAGAGTTGGCCTCACAACTGCTGGAGCCGTGGGTGAGACACCTGTCCTGCAGAGTCAAAGCTTGGTTTAACCAGCTTTTAAAGCAAGGCACATGAAAGTGACAAGCCAGGGAATAACAGTTTATACCTATTAAACCCTCTTCATCAGCAGAAGCACAACCTCTCCTGCTCCATTCTAAACAAAACTACAGGATAAACTTAACCATACACCCGATCTGGGCCCTCTGCAGGTGTATCTTGCTCCTTCATTTAGAGTTGTTCCAATTATGGCTACTGTAACAGAGCAGTGCCTGGCAAAGTAGGTAAACCTTAAATACTGCTTAAACCATCAGTGACTAAGCAGTGGAGGGGGGTAACCGGCTGGAGAAAATGCTACTGAGAGAACAGATGCCAGAATTTTACATGAGACTTCCTAGGAATTTTCTAGTGTTCTCACTAAATCCATTAGCCATTAAATCTTTGGGCTAATTTTGATCGTGGTGTTTACCTTCTGCAAAAGCATTCACCTATTATTACAGAGGCTTAACACTAATTTGTTCACTTTAGGTTGTGTACGTGTCTGACTTCTTCAAAGTGAGAGGATGCACATTTCAACCAAAAGAAGATTCGCATACAACCCTGCATGAGACGCCAACAAACGGGAATCACTTTGGCAGCAATCACCAGCCATGAAGAATGACCCTGCTCTTGGAAAAGAAAACAATTTCACCATTCTAACTATGTAATATAAAGTAAATGCCTTTAAGGGACTGCTGCTGCTCTTGGATGCTCACTTCACCTGTATATAGTAACATCTACCACAGTTATTGTGTATCTAAACTTCACATTTCTGTTTGTTCAAGCTCTTGCTATAAAGGAAACAAGCTATTCAAAATGTAAATTTTTATTGAAAACACAGTAACAGATATATTACATACAATGCTGTTTGTACATGCCTCGTTGAAACAACTGCTGTTTAAATACACACCATTAAAAGAAGTAATGACTTGAGATGCAAGATGTGAAGCTGATTAACTTGTTCCATAATGTGAATCTAGTACTGTTTTTAGAAGGTATCTTCTCTTACAGGTAAAGGCTTGCAGCAAACACAATGTCTCTCTTGATTTTTGTAATCCCTATTAAAAAGGAAAACCGTATTAATATCCAGCAGTCATAATTGACATAATCACTATTTTAAGTACAGTTACAGGCATGTGGTACTTTGCAGTGGGCAGCGTTACAAGTATTAAATGGAAGTTGTTGTGCATCCATTTTCAGTCACAAAATTAATTAAAACTTCGTACCATGGATGTTATCTGGAAATACAGCAACGATGCTGTTTACCCAGTCTTGCATTACTCAATCATCCACCTACACACACTCCCACCCACCCA
>VXBJ01000189.1:410695-450872 GCA_013400055.1 Nycticryphes semicollaris | reverse complement strand
GGAATACGTACCCTCTGCAAACTTGTTTTCCAGTTCTGTGTTCCCAATGGCTTTTGCAGCCTGGCACATCTGCCGAAGCAATTCTTCCAGCCTTCTCATGCAACGGATTATGCTACCTGTTTAAAAGGAGTGAGGCAAAACCTGGTTTCCCCTGCTACATCTCACCACGGAATAATTCAGTTGCTTGAGCCCCCTTTGGACCAAAGCAGCACGTTTCTTATCCAACACTGTTCAATTATGTAGAAGCCAAGAGTAAGAACAGCCATATGTTTTAAGCTTCGATTCTGTTTAACAGTAGATTTCACCATCGGGCATTTCCTTGAATGTTTAGTAATTACATGGGGATTTTTCTTTCAAGTAACAACCACGCAGGTTTGGAGGGATTCACAAGCTGGATTGCTATAGGTTGTGGGGTAGGGTTACTTATTTTTTTTGACAGTCGTTAGTTCTTTACTTGGCCGAGACCATGTCTCAGCTCACTGCTCCTGTGCCTCTGGAGAGCCCGTAGCCCATTCCATCGCTCCATTGCATGCACACGAGCTCATTTTTTACATCACTCCTACACTGCAACCTAACACCCACTGCGTAGTTTTTTTTAGGCATTCATCTCCTCTTTTAACTTGCTTCTCAGTTCAGCCCAAGCCACTGTAACAAATTGCGCAGAAAGCAGCCCTCATGCTTACGATCTCACAGCAGTGTGCAAACGGTGTGCTGTTTTGGGCATCCTCTCCAGGATCTCCTCTACACCTGCAGTCAAATTTTATCGTACACAAAACAGGGTGAATACGGGGATGAAGGGCCTGAGAGCAGCCCTGTGGAGGACTTGGGTGTACCAGTGGAAGAAAACTTGGACACGAGCTGGGAATGTGCAGCTGCAGCCCAGAAAGCCAACTGTAGCCCTGGGCTTCATCAAAAGAAGCACGGCCAGCAGGTCAAGGGAGGTGACTCTGCATCTCTGCTCTGCTCTGGTGAGACCCCCACCTGGAGTGCTGTGTCCAGCTCTGGAGCCCTCAGCCCAGGGAGAGCATGGGCCTGTTGGAGTGGGTCTACAGAAGGGCCACAAAACTGATCAGAGGAGTGGAGCACCTCTGCTATGAAGACAGGCTGAGCTATCTGGGATTGTTCTGCCTGGAGAAGACAGCCTGGGGACAGGCTCATAAGCAGCCTTAGAGTACCTAAAGGGAGCCTACAGGAAAGATGGGAACAAACTTTTTAGCAGGGCCTGTTGTGACATAACAAGGGGTAATGGTTTTAAACTAAAAGAGAGCAGATTCAGACTAGATACAAGGAATAAGTTTTTTTACACTGAGGGTGTTGAGACGCTGGAACAGGTTGCCCAGAGAGGTGGTAGATGCCCCATTGCTGGGAACATTCAAGGCCAGGTTGGACGGGGCTCTGTGCAACCTGCTGTAGTTGCAGATGTCCCTGCTCACTGCAGGGGGACTGGACTTGATAAGCTTTATGTGGTCCAGTGACATACTAGGTCTGGACAAAGCATAGTACTTGGAGAAAAACTGTCTTGATGAAAAGAACATTTTGCAAAGCTGTTGGGAAAGTGAGAAGTTACCACAAGTAAAATAACACTTCCAAAACACATTCACATGGTGGTGGTAGGCCGTGTCGGTTTCTACAGCAAGACCAGTTCCTGTGAGGGCAGCAGTCTGTGGAACCTGTTGCCATGACGTGAGGTGACATAAACCCCCTGTCACCTGCTGGACACAGAGCACCAAGCCAAGGCAAGAGAACTGCAGGTGGCTGCCCCGAGCCTGGCCAGGCTGTGGGTGCTGTTGCAGCCCCGGGGTCAGTGGTCAAAGATCCCCTCATCTCCACTTACAAGGCCATCCCTGACAACCACTCGGGGAGCACTCACTTACAGGCAGTGTAGCTGGGGCTGCTGCAGACACACTTTTCTCTGAATTTAAAAAACTGCCGTTTTTGGAGTAAGTTACTACTGTCTATACTCACTTCCACAAAACAAACCAGCCGATCTGCAATTAATTAACAGGATACTTAGCTTTGTTTACTCCTTTTCCCCCTACAGCTTTAAAAAAAACATCTCCAATTTCTATTTCTGCCCAACACACACATTTCAGCTTAATGACAACTCATCTTCATTAGCCAGTCATCACTGCTTCAGACTGTGGCAAGCAGGCCTGCTCTTGGAGCACTCGGGCTTAAGCCGAGTTTAACTTAAGTGCAGGTTACTTTACCAGAACTACGAGCTTTCACACTTTCAGCTGTGAACTGCCCCCAATGGGGGTGTCAGACACTTGACCACCAGTGCTACCAGCACAGCAGAACACCGCATGGGCTGCGAGAGCCCAGGTGAGAACCTCAGCTCAGGGTCTCTGTCTAGAAAAGTTTGCTACTGGCCGTTAGCCTGGATGGCAGCACAAAACTGAACTAGCTTAAAAGAAGTGGTGGCTTCCAAAATCACTCTCTAACCGAAAATAAGAAAGGAAGCACCAATACCCAAAATGAAAATTTGAACTTAAGACCAAAATAAGGATGCTGTAGGGTTTTGGTTTGTGTTTTGTTGGGGTTTTTGTTTCTTCTTTGTTCTGATTTTTCATTTCTTTGAAATGACTACAGCAACACCACACTGCATTTAAGGTAAATGTAAGCAACAGGGGACATCTGAGGTGCTTTCTTTCCTTTTGAACAACACACAGAAAACCATTATTAACTACTAAAAGTTAAGGGAAGAATCATGCATCAANCTGGTGAGACCCCCACCTGGAGTGCTGTGTCCAGCTCTGGAGCCCTCAGCCCAGGGAGAGCATGGGCCTGTTGGAGTGGGTCTACAGAAGGGCCACAAAACTGATCAGAGGAGTGGAGCACCTCTGCTATGAAGACAGGCTGAGCTATCTGGGATTGTTCTGCCTGGAGAAGACAGCCTGGGGACAGGCTCATAAGCAGCCTTAGAGTACCTAAAGGGAGCCTACAGGAAAGATGGGAACAAACTTTTTAGCAGGGCCTGTTGTGACATAACAAGGGGTAATGGTTTTAAACTAAAAGAGAGCAGATTCAGACTAGATACAAGGAATAAGTTTTTTTACACTGAGGGTGTTGAGACGCTGGAACAGGTTGCCCAGAGAGGTGGTAGATGCCCCATTGCTGGGAACATTCAAGGCCAGGTTGGACGGGGCTCTGTGCAACCTGCTGTAGTTGCAGATGTCCCTGCTCACTGCAGGGGGACTGGACTTGATAAGCTTTATGTGGTCCAGTGACATACTAGGTCTGGACAAAGCATAGTACTTGGAGAAAAACTGTCTTGATGAAAAGAACATTTTGCAAAGCTGTTGGGAAAGTGAGAAGTTACCACAAGTAAAATAACACTTCCAAAACACATTCACATGGTGGTGGTAGGCCGTGTCGGTTTCTACAGCAAGACCAGTTCCTGTGAGGGCAGCAGTCTGTGGAACCTGTTGCCATGACGTGAGGTGACATAAACCCCCTGTCACCTGCTGGACACAGAGCACCAAGCCAAGGCAAGAGAACTGCAGGTGGCTGCCCCGAGCCTGGCCAGGCTGTGGGTGCTGTTGCAGCCCCGGGGTCAGTGGTCAAAGATCCCCTCATCTCCACTTACAAGGCCATCCCTGACAACCACTCGGGGAGCACTCACTTACAGGCAGTGTAGCTGGGGCTGCTGCAGACACACTTTTCTCTGAATTTAAAAAACTGCCGTTTTTGGAGTAAGTTACTACTGTCTATACTCACTTCCACAAAACAAACCAGCCGATCTGCAATTAATTAACAGGATACTTAGCTTTGTTTACTCCTTTTCCCCCTACAGCTTTAAAAAAAACATCTCCAATTTCTATTTCTGCCCAACACACACATTTCAGCTTAATGACAACTCATCTTCATTAGCCAGTCATCACTGCTTCAGACTGTGGCAAGCAGGCCTGCTCTTGGAGCACTCGGGCTTAAGCCGAGTTTAACTTAAGTGCAGGTTACTTTACCAGAACTACGAGCTTTCACACTTTCAGCTGTGAACTGCCCCCAATGGGGGTGTCAGACACTTGACCACCAGTGCTACCAGCACAGCAGAACACCGCATGGGCTGCGAGAGCCCAGGTGAGAACCTCAGCTCAGGGTCTCTGTCTAGAAAAGTTTGCTACTGGCCGTTAGCCTGGATGGCAGCACAAAACTGAACTAGCTTAAAAGAAGTGGTGGCTTCCAAAATCACTCTCTAACCGAAAATAAGAAAGGAAGCACCAATACCCAAAATGAAAATTTGAACTTAAGACCAAAATAAGGATGCTGTAGGGTTTTGGTTTGTGTTTTGTTGGGGTTTTTGTTTCTTCTTTGTTCTGATTTTTCATTTCTTTGAAATGACTACAGCAACACCACACTGCATTTAAGGTAAATGTAAGCAACAGGGGACATCTGAGGTGCTTTCTTTCCTTTTGAACAACACACAGAAAACCATTATTAACTACTAAAAGTTAAGGGAAGAATCATGCATCAACCCCTGCCACAAAATCTGAACTTCTCAAAGTAGACCCGTAAGACCTTAGTTTTGAGGGAGCTAGCACTGTTGGCTAGGACAAAACTGATCAACTAGCCCTAGCCCAAATATGGTGCATGGAAAACGTTACTGCCCTGTGCATTCTGAAAGGCCAAGTGCCAAGATAAAAACCCAAGCCAGCCATGGCTTCTCCTTCTGTGCTCCCCTTACTGAGGCTGCCTCTGCAGCAGATGTGAGGCTCAGACTCTGCAAGAGAAGGGATCTGCTGAATGCAGAATCAGAGACTGCCAGGATTCCTGCTCCTGGCAGACAACCTGCTTTAGTAAGTTCCTGGGTCTATGCACTGGGTTACAGAAGTGCACGAATCCCTTCGTTTTCGGGGCTCCCACTTACAACATGTGCACGTACAAACAAGAGTAAGCCACCTGAGAGAGGTGAGACAAAACTGACAGTAACAACTTCACAAAAGGATTTTCAAGTATCAGTCACTACACAGACTTGTGAGACTGGTACACCCATCTGTTCTTCACAACTTTCATGGCTGGTAAAACATGAAATTGGGCTTTTCATTCTTGTTTGTCCTTTGGGTGTACTGTTTGCCTTTTTACAAAGTATCTGGGCTTTAAGTCATCCTGCTTTTAAAACTAAGTATCCTTCCTCCAGGGGCAGTTTCTCGTGCTCCCACTTTAGGAACCAAATTAAAACACGTGACAGATTACATCAAGGCATTTGAAGTATCTTGTGTTGCACTGCTGTGGTGAACCATCCAAAACAGAGACGTGGTTACCACCTCTCACTTGTGCCATCATTAAGAGAGCAGGAGGAACCTTCAATTTACCAAGTAAATGAAACACTTCACTGTAACGAGGACAAGTGCAAGAGCTGTACTACTTAATGGCAAGCATTTGCAACACATTGTTTCCTGAGGATTTTTACAGAAAGTCTTTAATATATATATATATCCCTTTTAAAAATTCTTCTGGAGATTCTACATTATCAACAGTGTAACTATAAATTAATATATCCAGGAAACACATTTCTTCCCCACTTAGTTTCAGCTGTGCAGATACTTGAATACACCTGAGTTAATCAATTTTGGGATTTAGTATAAGGTTATTCAGAACTAGCACCTCAAAACTCCTCAAGAAGGACTGATTAACATACCTTCGAAGACATCAGTCATTTTGCAGATGTGAGAAAAGTTAGCTCCATTTGCCCATGTATACACAACATCCATCAGGTTGGGTCTGAAAGAATTTAAGTAATTTTCTTCATCGATTTCCAGTTTTGCTTCTGCTGACACCTTGGCGATTCTTTTTGCACACTCCTTTAAAAGAAAATATTTTAATTGCATGTTAAAATTGTATATTGTAATCCTGTATGAACACATTAAGTGTTTAACCAACAGAAAGGCTTGTGAATTATTAGGTACTGCATGCAGGATGAGGTTTCCCTTTCAATGTGAAGTTACTCAGAATCAGAAAGTAACGCACAGTTAAGTGTGTAAGTAAGTCTGCCTGCACCAACCACGTGCAGGGTAGTAAGCAAGCACATAAAAGTTTTTAAAAGGCATGTTCCAAATTAGCAAACAACACATTCTTACACACTGCAGTGACAGCCAAATGCACCGATGATCCAAAAAATCAAGTCTTCACCTTGTGCTCATGATACTTTACTGTTGTTAACACTAACCCAGAGCTCAGACAGATTTCTAACAGGGAGATTACCTGCATTTGCCGAAGTGGTCCCGCCAACTGCTCTGTCAGTTTTGGCATTTCACTGGACTGAAAAAGACAACGTTAAATAGTCTCATGCACTCCCATACATTTGCTTTACCCCAGACTAAATGCAAAAACAAAACCTCAATGTGTGCTAGTGCTACCCTAAATTATTTCAATGACTTCTCAAACCTGTTAAGAAACACTAAAACTTACTGAATTCCTCAAGTATTTGTTCCTCAAACTAAATCAGAAAACAAAATCCTTCCATACACTATGCCAACAGTACAAACAAAAAAAGCACCTGCTTTCTGAACACTTCCCAAATCCCCTCTATTTAGCTGTTCCATAGTGCTGAACTGCCATAATGCTGGATCACTTACTGCATTAACAGCTACAAGCTTTTCTTAGGGATTTAAAAAGCAAATGCTTTTCATAACTTAAACATCAGTGTTCATATATGAAAATATGGCTATTCAAATACAGCAACATTTTTATGTCCTTCCTGTTCAGACCTGAGTACTACTGTGGAGTGAACCACAATATTCTAACAATGGCTTACCTTGGGAGCCCTTCCACTAACAAGAACGATTCATTAGCAGCTGCTGCTAATGTGCTTTCCACATTCAGAATCAACCTGAGTGACACATCATGCTAGCTACCTGCACTAAGATTTCATATGGAAGTTAATTTTTACTTTATTTTCCTGATGTTAACCTTCTATACAGCTTGTGGGTGAGGAAACAATGGCATCTGGTATTAATGTCCGTGGTTTTCCATTTCATTACACATGTTCTGTTTTTAACAGCCCTTTTGGTATCAATTCCATGTGGTACTGCCATTTCCATCAATAAGTCAAGGGTACTGTCCAAACAACGTTAACACGGGCACATCTCAGAATTAAAGATACCTTCACCCCGGAGCGTAGGAGCAGATGTTGTTAAGGCTCTTTTTTGAAACAATCTTTCTATTTTTAAGTTATAAGGATGTGTGTGTGTATACAAGCACACATGCTGAGAATCTAGTAATGCTACTTCGTTGCATGAGGAGGAAGCAGTGGTTACAAGGACTTCATTACACAGACTGCAATTTCAATTTCATGGAACCTTCAGCACGTCACCCATGAAGAAAGATATTTCAGTACTGAAGCTGCAATAATTTTGGTAAGTAAAGTGCAAGTTCATGTCGAGCATCTTCGGAAAAGATACAAAATGAGCAACGGCTCGTACTGTTATGACCAATTTCTGGAACGGAATTATCCGTAATTCTGTTGTTAGGCAGGAATGTCTAGAATTCACAAACTGAAGAAGTAACTCACATTCTCTTGAAATACAAAGCAGCTGAGTAATGCAGTTGCCTGTTCTGCAGATAAGTCATTGAAGAGACCATTGAACATCATTTCTGTCAGGAGTAGTTCATCAGCGCTAAAATAAAGAGAAAGTGAAGGAAGCTTAGAGAAAAGACTTACTGAAATCCAGTTTTTAAATGAAGTACTATTAATCTGCGTTGTGAAGCAACTGAATATAGACAAAAACAACAGCTTCTTAATTTTTCTTACAGGACCTCCAAACACTAATATATTAGCTTCTTAAGGGGGTGCTAATTAATAAGAGTCTGAGATGGTATTTTAAGTAAACTAGAAGTTCTTACTGAACTACAAACAATCTATCCTTATAAAAATGAAACAGAAAAGAATAACCATTTTAAAAACTTATCTAATTTTCATAAAATGAAAAATAGTAACAAAAAGTAATTACATTTTCATTAAAGGTCGCATTAGTAGTTGCTTTAATCTGTTTTGTAAGACAGGACATCGAGAGATTGAAAAGAATCAGAGTTGGGCAACTCAAAAAGGGCTAAAATTGGTACAGCTGCTGTTCAAAAAAGATCCAACTGAATATTTCCAACATACTGAAAAGAGAAACAAACTTGCTTCAACTTATCTTTTGAAGAAAGACTTAATGAATTATAAGAGGAAATATATGATATGGATACAAAATCCAAACATAATATTTAAATAAAACAACAAATTATTTTTAAGACTATACCCTTGTTTTTGGAGTTTCACACAAATGATAGGATGAGGGGAAAGTAGTAGATTTTTTTTTTCCCCCCACAAAGAAAAATGTAATTCATCAGCAAAGAGTTCCTGAAGTCAGGAAGTTCATAAAGTTCTGATTCAGCTTCTCCATTTGCTATCAGATTTTGCAGGGGAAAAACAGTATTGAATATCAAAGAAATGCAGGTAACATCTTTCAAACTATCTGTAAGGCAAGGAGTACAGCAGTCACTGTAGCTTTAAAAAATACACAATTCTAACAAAATCAGAACTATTGAGCTCTGATTCATGAGCTTCGGTGGAATCTTTACAATATGTTCCAGTATGTATGTACCTGCTAAATGTATTACAGTAAAGTGCATCACTTCCATAGATTTGTTCCAACAGCCCTATAAAAGCAATTAAGCTGTATTCCAAACTTGTCAGCAGCTCGGTAATTGGTGGCAACCACTGTTACACCTTTGTTTATGAGAGACTGTACCCAGAGTCCGGGGAAGTGGAACCATAGAAACTGAGACCATCCTCTCACGTAATGCACAAAATTGAATGAAAACACACACTATTGCCTAAACTGTGTCAGAAAACCATTGATTTGTCATTTTCATGTCCACATTAAAGTTTTAAAATCTATTGTGTTTTGTCCTTAAGTTGCTGTCTGTACTATTTCTGTCTATTCCCTTTATGACACAGATCACAGTCCCTTTCTTCTAATGGTCTCGGAACTTTAAAATACAAACATGACATACTGTTGTCAGCAAGGGCAGTGAAGTGTGTATTCATGACAATAATCACTTCACACAGAAACCAATTACCTGCTGATTTCACAAGCGACCCGTCCTTTCATCTCAATAACATCTGAAGATGTGGCAAACCCCAGTCTTCTCAAAACACGCTTCCGGCACTTGAGTTCATCCATTTGTAAGACAGTTCTGGCTTTTTTCAGTTCTCGCTTCGCTGCTTTAATATCCATAGCAATCTGAGGGGTCAGAAGAAGAGAAATTACATGTTGCTGGTTTAACAGATGCAACTGTTTTAAAAATACTGTTTAATTGCACACAGGCCTCAGAACATCAGTATACGAACATACCAGTTGACACTGACTCATCTAATTTTACTACAATGAAGGTTTAAAACAAATTTTAAACCAGAAAAAAACGACTCCATTTACCCATAGGAAACTCTGTCACGTTTGGGAAGTTAAGCTTTTTACCCAGAGAGGGGTAAAAGAACCCAATGAGCCCACGCCAAAAAACCACAGAGGAAAACTTGGGTTAGGAAATGATCACTTATCTTCTGAGACCTCTGCCAAGCCCCAGCTAACCCAACTGCTCAACCAAACGTAACCCAAAGGTGCTATTTGCTGCTGTTAGAATGTTGCCCGTGTCTTCTGGCTTATCAGGCGCTGTCAACACGCTGGCAGCAGGGTGTGCAGTGCAGACACCCTCGCAGGAGTAGCAGAAGTAGGGTCAGCACATCAGGTCTTACCACATGCAACCTTGTGCTGCCCGTATCACAACTTGTCGGAAGCGACTCCTGGAGAACCTGTTTTCTGGAGCAGCACAGAGACACGAGAGCTGGTTTTGTGCGCAACCAGTTTCAGTCTCACAGGGTATGACTCTATACAAAACAAGCAAGTGCATCGCTTCCAGGCTGGGAGTCAGGTCAGGAAGCAGCAGCGTAATGAGTCGTGTGGTACACTCCCTATGCTAATAAGCCCCACCGAGTCAACTTAGCTCTGCACAAGTGTATTAACAATGATCAGTGTCAATTACCTGTGAGGACTTTACCTACGCTGTATTGTGCTATGCTCATTCAGTGAAAAAGATTCTAGAGGCACCTCTCTAATCTCCTAATTCCTGATGACTTTTTCTAGTTTTCTTTTTAGATGTGCTACCCATCTGTATCAGTCAAGGGCATACCACTGACTCAGGCAGTTTGTTAGTGAGATTCAATAATTTTACTGTATTTTAAAATTATTACTTGGGCCTATTAATTTTAAAAGGATGGTTTAAGAAAAGAAAGAAGCAATAAAGAAAAGAAAAGCAATAGGAAGAGAACTATTACTGTCTCTTCCTTCAGCTAAATACAGATGCAGCACTTTGTTCTGCATTTTTACCTGTGCTTTTTTTTCACACAGTTTGTATACTGTTTCCAAGTTGGGATCATTGTGAAGAGGATGTGAATACATCCTGTGCTCAAATGCCTCTACTTTTTGGATTACTTTTTTCAGTCCTTGATCTTTGATGCCCATGTCATCAATAGGGTCTAGTAATGGTACTCCATCAGGAAATCGCTTTTGTACTTCCTGAAAGGAAAAAAAAAACCAAAACATTTTTTGTAAGATTAGTAACAGTAAAACAAACTATACTTTTACAAATCAGGTAGCATAACTATAGGGATATAGAAGGTAGCAATGTAGGTTTGTTATGTGATGTTTCAACAGTTTGGAAAAAAATGTTTAAAATTACTGTTGACAAGAAGAAACAACTGAGATACATCATGGCTCTCAACCCCTTTTAAGAACAAGGGTGATTTGCAATACAAGCTTTAGACAAATTGCTTTAGAACAAACTGTCTGGGGTTCAAGAGTACCTCACTGGGCTTACACAGCCCAGGGCAACTTACTTGTATAGATTTTAACACACTTTGCCTGTTGTCAATAGGCCTCAGGTCTTTTGGTATGTAAAGTCGAACACTGCTGATAGCAGAGAGAAGATGAACCAGAACAGGAACAACCTATCAAAGACAGGGCAGTTAACTGGTAAGAAATACATTTTTTTAATGACTTATTACCGTTCCATAGAAAAACTTTCCAAAGGAAAATGAAAACTGAGTACACAAGGACACAGCAGTAGGTAAAGAATATTAGGAAACAAGAAAATGTGGGTAATGAGATAAAGTATTAATAAAGATAAAAAGTAATTTTTTTCCAAATGGGAAAATTCTGTATTCAGTTAAATCTGGAGAGATTCTATGAACATTTCTATTACCTTGCCTCTTCCCTACAGGAGTACCTCTTAAGATCCAAACCAGACAAATTATTGTCACATACTTAATAAGGAATGCTAACAATACAGAATATCACATCAGCAAATACATATTTGTAAGTATAAAAACCACAAAGATGCCAATCAATATTGTATCATAAGCTTTAAATGGACATTGTGGAAAAAGGGAAAAAAAACGGACAAATTAAACAACTGTCTCAGATCTGAAAATTGTAATTGTTGGTCTTGATAGAGGTTTTCAAATTGAAAATTTTGAATAATGCAAATGCTTTCACTAAAAATTTCAGTTTATTTTTATTTGTACAATAAGATAGCCTTGCAAAACTAAAGGTATCTGAAAAAAGGAAAGAGATAAAAAAAGAATTCTGTTTCCAGAGACAGAAGATACTGCTAAGAAAAGCATCTGCCAAACAGTGTTGCTAAAGTTTATTACTCAAGGATTATAGAAATTCTAACTAAATTGTCAAATCTAGAACAAATGCACATAATTCACAAAATCCTGCATAAGAATCCAAGAAAAAAAAAAACACCCCAGACTATAGACACTTGGTTATCTAGAGATTTTACCACATATGTAGGTAATTTTCATAGATTTATTTACATTACTGCTATTGTCTTTCATCTATTGATTTGCAATATGTAACATAAGGAGTTTCAGAGCACTTCTTATATGGTAACAGATTCCAGCAAGTATTTGGTTCACACTTCAAAGTTTCCCCTTCAGTGAAATCAGCAACTGTTCCAGAAAGCAAGTTTGGTGTGCAGCTCCTTTTTCTTCCTCTGTGCATCAGCCCTCTTTTACCACAGTTTGCAAATGCTTTGAAAATAGAACCTTTGAGAACATTTATAAGAAACTGTTGAGAATAAATGTGTAACAAACCTGCATCTCTCCTTTCTCATCAGGCCTGGCTGGCTTTGCAGCCTCAGTAGCAGAATTTTTCAAACTCTCCTTGCTGCAGTGCAGTAGCACTTCAACTACGTATAATGGGTCCAATTCACCTGAATTTGGCTGTTGAGGGCATAGAATAAAGAGGTCAATAACAGTTATTTTAAAACACCATCAAGATTCGACAGAAAAAGTATGATTTTATTCAACATTAAAGGTATGAAATGAGCTAATGCTCTTCGCAGAGCATCCGCTCAGTGATGCCGTATATTCAAAAAACTACTGAACTGGTATTGATTGAAACATCCCTCACATAAAAAAACCCCACACTTTAAAAAATACAAGCCAACAGGTTTTGTAACTGTAATGCAAAATATTTGCATCATGATAACAGCATTGATCTTTGCCTTTTTCTCTTTGTAAAGAAACAAAATTTGTGGGGTCTTTTTCATTTGCAGGTTTGCAAGTTCAAGTTTTTCCCCACAAGAAAGACCACAGAAAAATTTTTCAAGCATAACAGCCTGTATCTGCAGCAAACAGAAAGCTGCATACACCCCTAACGGCACACATAACACCCGAGTTTCATTTCAAGAACACAAAGTTGCAGATATGGTGGTTAGGGACTATTGTTTGCAAAGCCACAACCTTTATTATACACTGCTTTAAAAACCCCTGATGTTATTTGACTGGATCAACATGCACTAAGGTTGCTCACACACACTCCAAATATAAGCAGATATTTTTATGACTTTGAACAGAATTAAATTGTAGGCCTAACACTGGAGGCAGGCATCATCTTTTAAAATACTGCATACAAGCTTCTCTGCTTCCAAATGCCAGAAGGAAAAAAAAAAAAAAAAATAGAGAGGACAATCTTCAAAGTCCAGTGTTAACTCAGTCCAGTTTTACTGGGCAGTATTTTTCACTACGAATCTACAATATGCTGTTTTCTTCCCCTGCATGCAAAGCAGGGTGGAGCTAGCTAGCATTTCTAAGGGATTCTCAGAAGCACTATGAGAAACTGCCATAGTAAACTGAACAGAAAAACAGGGTTATCCTGTACTGCAAGACACATGATTTCTTCAAGAAATGCTATCACTTGCCGAGGAAGAAATCGTTCCTCTGATTTCTATCCTACATTTTCAGAAAGCTCTCAAAGCACTGTACAGGAACCATACCACTGCTGTTCTCTGAAGTACAATTTTAGGATAATATCCACATATTCCAAGTCAGAATACAGCCAAAGCCACACAAAGTATAATGCTGACTTGAATGAAGAAGAGATTAAACCCATAGCTGCACATACATGCTACAGAAAATATTAGAATTTGAGATGTCTAGAAAACCATGAGCGGAAAAAGATACTTATATCAGTAACTGTATTGTAAATTTATGAGTAAAGCAAGAGGATAAATATGTCATTAACACTTGCTGTTAATACTACTCTCTATAAATTTATGTATACCGATGGCTTTTAGACAATGCTGGCCGGACATGACTTAATCTGGAAGTGGTTTTTGAATGTCTACAGTTTCCTTCAAGGGCTTTTATACAACATTTTACGTACTAAACCCTTGAACAGGAATAGCCACGTTCTTACATACAAAAGAAGACTAGAACTCCCTGTAAAAACTTGTTAGTCACAGACATCTCTGTCGTATCACGTTTGAGTGATTCTTTGATCCATGCTGCATCAATTCATTATGCTTTGAAGGATAAAATTGTGCCCTCTTCAGCAGCGTATTGCATGATTAGGTGTATTCCAAGGATTTTACCTTTGTCCTGAAACAACAATTACTTCATATGCCTGGAAACAAAACTAGGTAAGACAGCAGATCACATCTACAAGTTAAGAAATACGGCACAGACAGCAAATACAGATTCCCTCATCAGTAACATCAGACTCACTGAAAATTCAATTACCATGACAGAGCACTAAAAACTATGTTTACGTAGTAAACATAATGAACATGAACAGATAAGTATGTAAATTTATGTTTAATATACAAGGATTATAATTATCTAAATGAGGAAGACCAAATTGCAGCATCTTGAATTCTAATATCAGTAACTATTAACAGACAAAAATTTGATTACTAGAATCAGGGATCAGATGACAATAAGGACTATAGACAGCACAACAATAAAATTAGCATACTGCTGGCACAAGCCAGTGGCAATAAATATTTTTACTCAAAAATACTTGTTTTTTTAAATAAATTCTAAAGCAAATAGTTACTTTGCTGCTTATTATACTGTACAATATATAGCAAGAACCACTGCTTGGAATAAATTCTTCTGCCTACTGTAGTTCAGAATGCAGTGCTATTTGCATTCACAATTTTGTGGACTACTGCATTGTGAAGTTACGCTGGAAAAAACATCTAAATATAATTAACAATGAACATAACTGACGACAATGACTCATGGTTTTCCTTTCACATTGCAACAAACAGAATTACTCAGTAGAATACAGACATACTGTAACCCTAATCTCAATCTTAATTACATTTATTCCTCACTAAAAAAAGACTTAATTAGAAACTATGATACAGTGAAGAAAAATTTACAAGTGAAGAAGAACTAGTAATGTAGACTGAATCCAACATAATTTCTAAAAGCAAATCCAAACAACTATCACAGCTGAGAAGCGGATGAAGGATTCAAAACATGGCATACAGCAATACATGTCCAATACTAAGTGGAGTACTACATTAAAGAGTAATGGAGAAATGCATTGGTACCCCAGGACAAAAACATATTGAATAGACACATTAAAGTAAATAACAGCTTCTTTAAGTCATTTGTTTTGCCTCTGCTCATAGAAACTAGTCTTTCTGTACTGATTTTGAAAGTTACCGAGCTGTTCCATAATTTTCAGCACCTATTCTCATTCTTTCCACAGAACTCTGAAGGAAAAATTCAACCCAGCTGCTAGAATGACTCAATGAAAGAAGTGCTGCTGGAGCCAGCGCCATCTCCTGCAGAACAGACTGTAATGTCAAAGCTAACGTTCAAACCTAAAGGCTTTATACAACAGTGAGACAGGCCAGACAGGGAAGGCAAATACGTATGTGGATAAAATACGACACAGATAGAAGAAATGCCCCCAGTGACACAGAAATTGGCAATTTTACACAGAAGGCCGAAGTGAGGTGGAAATCTGTTTTGCTGCTCACATGGCTCAATGCAAAAAGCAGTCTGGAAGAAAAAGTTTAAGCAACAGCAGCAACAGTTCAGTTTTCAAACTTGAAAAAGAAGGAAATGGAATTTTGAAAAGGTAGATGGAAAACCAAAGCAAAAATCTACTAAGTTCTGTATGCACAATTTTTTCTTGTTTTCTCTTTAATGAATATATATTAGCGCAGCACCAAAAGGTGCCACAATGTACAGGCACCACCAGAACCTGAAAAAGACAACTTCTCATTTAGACCTAGTAATTTACAGCAATGCTCTCCTGCCAAAATAACAGCAAAAATGCTGCCATAGAAAAATATACTTTAAACTTCAGTTTTAATTTAGCCCACAGAGTAGCCTGTCAAAACATTTCTGATAGTGAGACCAAAACATTGGCTCTGGGGTTATGTGGAGACTAATTATAAAAATGGATTTTTGGAACGAAAACCAGATCTGGCTTCTAGTGCATCACTACCCTCCGGTATTTTCTTCTACATTTTTGCAAATCCATTTCTATTCTTTTGCTCTCTTTGTATTTTAACTTCTCATCCGTCAACTCTACAACAATGTCTCAGAGGACAAGCAATCCCATGTCACTAGCTTTGCATTCAATACCCAATTTCCCAGTTCAAGATAATCTACCAAGAGCCAAATCTCTGTCTCCCTGTGCTCTTCACTCTCATTTACAGCTTCTACGAATTTCCTGAGTAGGTAACATCTTTCCCACAAACTGCTTAGTGTAGCAATGTTGGGGATGTCTCAGAAACAAACCAAATTGTTTGCAGTTGAAACAAACGAAAACCACTGCAGTGCCAAGTGCACTTTTGAACTACTTATCCCAGACACAAGCAAGCATTTCCTCATAAATATGCCAAAAGTTAAGAAATTAAAACAGAACTTAGGGCTTGTCCTGCCTTCCATAGTTTTGGAAGTAAATAAAAATTACACTTTCACCTCAAGAAGGCTGAGCTTTTTGGAAATTTGGGGTGAAAGAATTCCCCCCCGTGGAAAACTACCATGAAAATAGAAGTTTTATCTAATTTTCAGAAAAAACAGTAAGGTATATATTTTTCTAATGACAAGAACGTGTATTTTACCTTAACATTCGATTTCTTAGAGAAGTTAACAACCACTCCCCATCCAAAGTCATCACCTTCATTCTTCACCTGAAAATATCACAAGATGTTATAACATAACCCATGTATAATCAGATCCTAGCAAGCATTTTGTATTTCTGGTATTTACAGAGGCAGTCATGGACTAACCATTCATCATGAAAACAGTATTTCTTTTAATTCATTGTTGAATGAGTAACAAAGCAACTTAACGAAAGTATGCATTGTGGCTTAGCACAACACGTGATTTTTCAAGGTGCTAAACTGTCAGACAGAAATGAATGTCGCAAATTTCATTTACAGATTTGAAATAAAAACAAACCATAATAATCTCATTACCTTTACTAGTCTTCCTGGCTGTAGAAAGGGCAAGCAATACTTTGGTTTGTGAATGTACTCCTCAATCTCTTTACCCAGTTTTGCAAGCTGCTGTCGGATTTTGTAGTATATGACCACATTATCTTCATTGGGAATTGCTATTTTGTTGTACTGTCCTTCCAAAGTATTCACTCCTATAATAAAAAGTACAATCTCATGGAAATAACTTCACCAATTTAGAAATACTTTGTGTTTTTAATAGCAGCTGAAGCAATTACAAAATTCTAACACTTAGCATGATGCCTAAGAAAAAATGCCCAAGAAATATGAAAAGTGTTCTCCAGCTCCATTCCTCTATTTAAATTGCAACACTGGAATGCCAGAACGAAGATCTAGACATGCCAACTGGCACAGGCAAGTTCTCAGGAAATACATGCTACATTTCACTACCACTGTCTTAAATACAGTACCTACAAAGTAACAGAAACTCTGCAATGGGAATCAAAACTCCCTCTCTGCCTGTCTATCAAAGCTACCCACACAAATACACTATCTCTCTTAATCATCTATTAACAAATGAACAGATGAACTGCTCACTGATCAGTGGCAAAGAAGTGGTTACCTCTTGTGTTCTTAAGATTCTTCTGGGTTAACTTTTGAAAGAGGCCTCACTCTCAAACACTGGCTGAGATCTTTGGAAACTGAGTTTGGCTCATGAAAACACACTATTTAAAGATCATGGCTTGAAATCTAATTCTCAGTGGAGTACAAATAATGTCTCAGTCCTCTCTGAATTTTGCTTTGTACTTTATTAAACATTTTTTCCTATATAACTCAGAATGCAGTATGCCCGAGTTCTTTTCAGAATTTGTAATGAGATACTAAAACTACGTTTCTTTTAGCTAAGTTTTGCATAATAAATTGGAAGAAGACTTTTCTTCTCTGCACCTCTACCAAGCCACAAGAATTTTAAAATTGTTTTTCCTTCTTCCTGTCCTACAGGACTGGAACACTTAGCACTGTGACAACCACCCTTGTCTGACTCAGAAAGCTCTCGTGATAGATTGACAAAGTGCGTATCAATATAGGTCCTAGGAAGAGGAAATTAATCTATAAGTATAAAAATACTATGAACTGTAACAACAGCAAATGGTGTAGTGACAACTGTTGTCAGGGAAGGCAAGAGCTGGACAGGTATATGTACACACTTACAAGCATAATGAAGGGTAACCACCCAGTCTCCCGGGGCAGCACCTTTTATATTGATTCTTCTGAGTACAACATGCAGTAACACACTTACTTTCTACTACTTCTGGAATGGTTCTGTAATGTTGGAACTGATAGAAGGATTTTTCTAACATGTATTCAGGGTTAATTTCTTCTACTCGAAGCAAATTCAATACCATGTTGTACGTCAGGTGGAATGCGCTGTTTAAAGGATCAGCTGAACCCTGAAAAAGATCCAAGAATACTGTCCAGTTAAAAAAATAGTAATTGCAGCATGTAGTAATATAGAAAATAAATCACAATGCAGTGGTTTGTATGAGGAGCTGCTTTGGTGGTCAGTACAACTTGTCTTGAATGTAGATTATGTATCTCACCAAATCTGAAGCAATTTTATTATGCTGAAGATGTAATAGTATTTATACATCTCATTGCATCTATAGTTATACTACAATATTATAAATTAGATCTGAATGAAATGAAAAGTTCAGATGACAGACTTAGGTATTTCCTAGAGTCAATTACTTGGGATTCTATTATTTTGACTGGAAAAAGGGAAACATTGCACCCATTTTTAAAAAGGGTAGAAAGGAGGACCCTGGGAACTACCACCTTGTCAGCCTCACCTCTGTAACTGGGGAGATTGTGGAATGGATCCCCCTACAAGCTACGCCAAGGCACATGGAGGACAGCAATGGGATTCGAGACAGCCAGCCTGGCTTCACCAAGGGCATGTCCTGCCTGAACAACCTCATGATGGCCTCCTACGGTGAAGTGACTAACTTCACTAACCAGTGAAGAGCTATGGATGTCATCTCTCTGGACCTCTGTAAGGCCCTTGACTTGGTTGCCCATAACATCCTTATACCGTATCCTCTTGTAACTCATTTCCTTGCCTTTTGCTGTAATGTGTCAGTGCACAGATATTCCCTCATCATACATCATAAAAAAAACCAACCCAACTGATGATTAGCTTATATAAGCAAATGCTGAAATTCAGATGAAGTGCTCTCCTAGACCAAGCTCAGTCTAATGGCTCTAAAGTGACATTACCATAATATACACATTTTTCTTTCAATTTTAAACACACAGCCAGGAATTCTGATACTACATCCCCATTGAGGCACTGATGTCAGACTTAATAAGAGACAGTTTGAACCCAAGACCTCTTCACATGTAAGAGATTTAAGAGACTGTAATCCCATTGGCTTTATATGAGATAATACAGAAATACAGAGCCTTAAGAGAACACCTTACAAACGCCAGAATGCTACTGACTTACTTCATCTCAGAAAAAAGTCCAGCTGTTACAGAGAAGACTTCAGCAAACATTTATACTAAGAAAGTACCAACGTGGATACATGTAAAACAAGTTTAAGATAAATCAAGTGGTCTAATGTTTTGCTTTCCATGGTCAGAGACTCATTCTGTCATTCTAACTTACATCCGAGTAGATCATAAATACACATGTAGATTTTCACCACAACTGATGCACCACAGAACAGAGTATATTTAAAATAACAGCATCAGTTCTGAGGTGACCACAAATGGCTTTCTGCTAACAGAAATGTATGAATAAGTATGACATCAACAGCTAAGCTTCATTGTGCAGAAGAAAGGTCAAGTTTCCATAGAGGTCTCTGGTCTGATATACCAAAGAGGAGAGAAATTCTGTTGCTGATGCTAACCAGAATATAACAGGATTATGCACCCAAGCTCTTGTCTATTTTTCTAATTATATCACTTATTGTAGGAAAGAGAAATCACCACTCCCTAAAACGCTTGTTTCTCTACAACAGAGAATGCCATTTAAAGAATGGCATTTACAAAAGAATGGCTCAGCAATTATGCCAGTGTCAGTTAACGGTGGGTCAGATTCTTTCCTACAGCAACACCCACTGCTGTAGCCAGGCATCAACTAAAGCAGCTGGAATACACCCACCAGTTGGCTACAGCCAGCAGCACATCTACAGTCCAGTGGAGATACAGCAAAGAGCTGCTGTGACCACTCCAATCACCTTATGATTCCTTCTTCCCATTTCTTACATAGCTTTCAAGCATAACTTCGCTGTGTGCTGGCAAGATTATAAACTATTTGAGAGAATAAAATCGTGTCACACTCTCACTTAAATGCTATTGTGAAGTGAGAAAACAACAAACTTTGTATCATAGTTGTGCAAGCACAGAACATGGCAAGAAAGACCAAACAATTCCTGCAGATTCACTTTAAAGGCTTTTTTAAAATCACAGTTCAACTGTGAAGGAGTGATTTAAGAATAAACTGGAAAACTCAGCTATTTCAAAGATTTTTAAAGGCAGCATTTGAGCCCATTGCCAATGTAGCAATTTTTATTTTAAATACATAATCAGTATTATACAATTTGAAAATAAGATCATTCTGTTAAGACAAAGCAATTAAAATACAAATCCCATTTTGGCAAAAATTTTGAATTGTTCCTCTTCCTTTACCCCATAAACATATTTTTCACCAAGTTTCAGAAGTTCCAGTTTTTCCAGTGTTGTTCTCTAAGCAATACTACATTCAAAATTAAAAGTTCTGAGCAGCTTGTTTTTTCTGAAAACTGGAAATGTTACTTCTCCAAATAAAATAACCACAGTTGCTTTACTGTACTACACCTTCAGCACATCCAGAGATTTCTGCAGTGTGCATTAGTCTCTACTGACTACCCCAGGCTATCACCAAGACTTGCAACTAACAGGCAGCAATCACCTGGATGCCTTTGCTTCACAAAACCTAAGTAGACAATCAGCCTTTTCTAGCAAGCCATAAAGATCGGCATGATATTGAAGAGGCCATGAGTGGTTACCTAAAGACACCTGTCAAATACACACAGTGAAGGAGAGGAAACATGGGATGTATTACTGACAGGAAAATGAAAAAGGTGGGCCTTCCTTTCCTAACTTGATTCTGAAGGGCCTGCACAGTATAAAATGTTCAACTACCCTGGATTTTGCCTGCTGCTAAGATATAACATGGGGCAAATCAGTTTAACTCACATTTTCTCCATGATGGTTTCGTTCTCTTACAATCACTTCCTCTGCACAAGCCCTGTGCCACCACTCCCACAGCAACTACTTTTCTTTCTTACGTTTCTGAAAATATTGTGAAGCATGTGCATGACATTTAGCTCACTCTCTACCACAGATCCTCTTGCCACAGTTCATCCACCTTCTCTGACAAGCTAGGGTATGCCATCATCTGCTTCAAATTCTCTGTCTCTAGGGGAGCCTCTCCCTTGTTTCCAGAGATAAAGCTCTGTATTAGACAGGGCCACCAACCACTCGTGTAGAAGATCAGGCAAAAGCCTAACTTACCAGAGTTGCAACAGAAGTTCATGAGAAAGACTGCCTTGAACAGCCACCAAGAAGTGACTTTCAAATATACCATGTGCCCACAACTTTATTTTCGTTGTTGAACGACCATCCCTGTTTTCCAGCCTCCCTTCCACAAGTAATCCTCCTCCTCCCCACTTCAAGGAGGGCCCCAAATTTTCAACTGAAAGTAGTAACGGATTTATTTATGAATATTTAAAACAATAATTTTGCAAGTTTTTTATCCCTGTGGATGAGAACTGCCTGAATACATCAGAACAACCCGGATATATCAATTGATGTTCTCAGAAACTAATGAGCTACTTTGTGCACTTGCAACCAGTCCATTTCTTGATAAATATTAAGCCAACTTGCCAGTAGTAACAAGTTTTCCAAGATATGGTTTGAAAAAGAATCATTGGGTTTACCTGATAATATTAACATGACCATAAATAATTCACTACATAAATTAGTTAAGAACTATCTGAAAACTGTAGCCACTATACACTGTGCCCTGTTTAACTGCCACTAATTTCAGAATAGAGTCTCTTCTCAATGCATTCAAATCATCCAGCAGGGCATTCAGCATTTACTAGTCCTACCATTTCTCACCCATATGAACTACAAAGATTCAAAGACTGGGGAAGAAGAAGATTAGTGTCTGGAATTGATATTCACAAAGGGCTTTTTTCCACGTTTTCTTTATTACTGTTAAGACTTGGAAGCCGTGTCTAACCAGAGATGTGAGAGCTGTCATTGCTGCATTATGGCATGTAGCGTTGATGTACATTTGGTAAGGGTTACTCTCTCAGTTGTCTCTTATAGTGGGAGAAAAATACCTACTTTTTCGAAACTGTTCCCATGCAGAGAAAAGAACAAATATTGCACAGAACTGTCTTGTCCTCCAGCCTCTCAGAAAAGGTGTACACAGCTTTCACAGGGAACACAAGATAGCAAAAACTGTCTGAAACTAACTCATAGGGACATTACAAGCTAACAAAGATGAAAGAGACAACTTGCAAAGCAACAATAAAGTATCTTTCATAATGACAAAAATGAGATATACTGCAGGTCATATTTTACGCCATTTGGTCCACTGACGGTTTCATTATCAGTGTTTCCAGAAATAAGCTGAATAAATGAGTTTCCAAAAAGGAAACAAAGAATCTCTTTACACAAAGAGCAGAACACAGATTGTATTTAAAAGATCTCTCACTTTTTCACTCATAAGGGGGAAATAAGTACACTTAGCTGCCTGTGAAAGTCACCATTATGAATTTCTATGAAAAACTTCATTAAATAAAAGATGCAAGTGATTACTTGATACATCTGTAAGACAGAAATACCTTTAGTGAAACATTAATTAACTACGTATTTTTTCCACATACCAATGACAGAGCTACCACATGAATAATCAGATCTCTCAGAAAAATAAGACTGTAGAGGATTAAACAGATAGGATTATCCTGAGTTACATTAGCAAGACATTAAAACCAATAAAAATCCTGTCTGCAGGGTTAATTTTAAAAGACAATGGTAAGCATCTATTTTAAGCAGTTTTATTACTGATCTGGCTTACTATTCTGCCCCAAAAACTTTGGCACCAACACAAACAGAAGACACTTTGTGGGCAGCAAAAGACGGCTTTGCTGATGAAAATACCTCAGGCTTGGGTTCCACAAATGCCCCATTTGCAATAATAGACTAAAAAGGAAAAAAAAAAAGCATCTCCATTTCTCTTGCATACAACTACCACAGTCCCAACACTCTCTGCTTTCAGATTTGCTACTAGATGTATCAGGTCAGTGATGTGACAATTTACAGTCTCAGTAAATAAGCAGTGTGTTTTAACTTAAGGAAAATGCGTGCTCTAGCAAAGACAATATACTTCTACAAAAAGTTAACAGAAAAATAAATTTAAAAAAAGGAACTTTGTCTTCTGTTCATCTCACACATCTGTAAGAAGTAAAAAAAAAAAAAAACAAATCTAGCTTAATGAGTCAAAACACATTTACATTTGTAGTGATGAGTTTATCAAAGTAAAAGAAATTCTCAAAAATCTGTCAGTTGAGGAACTGCATTCCACAGACTGACCTAATAAAACTTCAAGTAACTTGTAATATTAGCAAGCAGCAACCACAATTAATAATTATTACCAGCTAACTTAGTCCTACGGGCTCTGGAAAAGCCTTAAATGAAGTTCAAGAGTGACTAACCACTTCACACATCTGATGAAACCCATCTTTCCACATTTTGGTTGCAAACGTTTTGCTTGTTCTGGTCTGTCTGCTGGCTTGCATGATGCCTACAAAACTGTGACTCTGTTCACAACGGCATTTGAATATGTGTTTCCCTTTACAACACCTTAATTATCTTCATGATTTCATGCTAAAATCCTGTTGATCTTCAGCAGATTTAAAATTAAGGTTAGAAGTTAAGTACCTTCCCAAACTGAAGCCTGGAAAATTTCTGCATTGCAAGCTTCATAAGAACAAAAGAAGTTGGTCTGTTTACAATAAAAATAAACGTTTCCCATTAAAATTATTTTCCTCTGAATTTGGATAAAGTATGCAAAATGTTTGTTTTATTGGGACTCTCATCTGTGTTGCAACTTTAGATTGGAAGGAACATAATACAGTCCTCAAAGCACTAGTGACAGTCTATTTCTTTAGATTTGGCACTGGCTTTTCCAACAAGTATTTGAGCCAAGCTCCAGCTGAAGTTTATTTCTCTCCCCATCTAGGCTTTGGTAAATTTCTCGAATCTTGAGGCATTTATTTTTTTTTTTTTCCCCACATGAGTGAGCTTTCAGTCAAACCCAAGTACATTATTGTAACTAAGCTGACATGTTAAGGAGGAGTTTGAAGGCAGACTGAATGCTGACGGAAGACAGTCACACTAGAAGGCTTTGCATCCCGTCTTGTAAATAGTCCAAACCAACAAAATTACATGGAAAGCTGTTATTTACTACTCACAAGTTAGGGGAAATGAACTGAAATCCCAAGTTTACTTCTTTAGAAACATCATTAGAGCATTTGGGGAAAAGTAAATGTAAAATCTCCACACAGCAGAGTTCTAAAGGGGTATTTTTAAAACTTAGCAGTGCTAACAATTCTCCGGAGTCTTGATCATAAAAGTGAAGTAATAAGCTGTATCATTCCATACCAATTTCCATACAGCCCACCACATTTTGTGCAAGAAAACATTATTCATAGTCAGTGTTTCAGGATATCCCCTTGCCAAAGAAGGTTGTGCTGCAGTTTGGCGCAACACTGCACCAAACAACTGCAATGCCCCGACTTGCATCTGGTTGTCCCTCGAGCTTCCTGACAGACTGTCAGCAGCTCCTTGCTCTTTTCTTCTGTTATATTCGCCAACCATCTCTGCTCCTTCACTTCGGACAGCGCTAAGCATTTTATTTGCAAAAAGGGCCTCTGTTGATGCTTTATCCCCATGTTTCTTGCCTGATCATGCAGTAAAAATTCAGTACAGTTTGTAAGAGCAAAATAAGAATTCAACGTAACAGAATAAATCCTACCACATGAAAAAAAACCATGATAAATCCCATTCACTGAAGGGCTTTTCTATATATTAGTCAAAGGAGATAATCTGAACAAAAACACACTAAATTTCAAGACTGTGACGTTAATGTATATGGGTAATACATACATATAAAGAGTAACTGAGGCTAGTAACCGTTTTGCACTGTCCTAAATTTACCTAACAACTACAATAAAGCACCCAGAATGCCAGCTACTCAAACAACAAAATCCATACTTTTCTATTAGGTAGTTTTTGAAGCTTTACTATTTTTCCACCCAATTCAAGAGCACACAAGTATTTACTTTAGAACACCGAAATACCAACACAGGAGCACACCAACAGTCACTGGTTAGTCCCAGAGAAGCCAAACGGAGAAACAGGCAACCTCACAGGCAAAGACTACATGAACTGTTCTGCATAAAACAGCATTTATTTCCCATACATTAACTACCTTTTTTTTTGCCCAAAATGCCAATTTATCAGTTTTTTTATAGTATTACATAACAATGGAGTTTCTCTTAGTGGCTTGTTATGCTTTCTATGTTAGAAATAAAAAAATTGCACTGTTGCCCAAAGCTTGTTATTGCTTCCTTTTGCAAACAGGTAGCTATGCCTATGCAGAAGTACCCAACTCCCAGCAACTTTATCAGATTCTCCTGTTCCAGAAACTTCCTCTTCTAGCACTTGAAGGTTCTCATCACCTCCTCACCATTTCCAATTTTCCATTTATTCCATAATACATGTATTCCAGCATAAATGTATTTTTTTTACATAAATACTGCTTTTAATGCTAGCAAAATTTTCTTTGTACTAGGAAGCCTGAAAGAAACAGTCAAATGTAATATGTAGCAGATGATTAAAACACTCAATTACAAGGGAACGATGACTTGCTCTTTCAAATTAAGAAACTTTCCAACAACTGCAGAGTGGTCATATGAGAGATGTGCACACAGGCAGAATGTGAAGTTTTAAACTGTTTGAACTGCTACTCCGTTTAATTGCCTAGAACAATAAAACAACCTAAGTCAAAATGAAGTACAAAAAGACCAGAAGGATTTCTAATAGCGGCGTACAGGCCACGTAAGCACAGTACTGCCAGCTCTATAAATGAAGGCTCTGCCAAGAAGCCAGATGTAGCTAGCTAGTGGAATATCTCCTACAGCTTGGCACTGGGGCACTTCATGTTCCATACAATGACAAGGAAAACAGAATACTGTGTATTTTATCTGGCTAGATGAATGTTTTTTTGATTTTTTCAAGTCCATTGAACTTCTGTGAAAGAATAAGCAGACACAAACAGTATGCTCATAATCCTGCATATATTAGCACACTACCTTTCATTATACAATCATTTTCTGTAACATAATTATCTCAAGATTTTGGTCTTTTAGAGACATAACAGGTTACCACTGTTCAGTAACTCAGTTGTCTCTGTAGGATACACACTTGTAATATGGCAAAATTTCTTGAGAGATGTTCTGGTTTCAAAGGCCAAACCAGAGAGATGCTCTTCTGGTTTCAAAGGCCATCTAGCATCAAGAGAAGCTTTCCACTTTGTACCTAACCTAGTACAATGTAGCAAAAGTCCTAATTAAGGAAAAAAAATCCCATCAAATATTTCTTAGTATTACACAAACATAAAACTGTAATGTCCTGTCTTCAGAAAGCTATCCAACAGTATCGTAAGCATTTAGTTTTACAAATCTGTGCAAGCCATCAGTTTACTAAATATTCAGTGGTCAAATAAAGGCTAAGGATAACTGAAAAAAAACCATAGGTACACTACAGAAGATAAATGTACATTACTGAGTTTAAGACATATTTACAAGTATACTTTGTAAGAACTCCATCTAAGATTTGAACTTTGAATTTTAAGTTTCAAGTACTGTACACAGTGTCACAATGAGCACTGGCACAGCCAGACAGCACAGCTGCAGCAATACTGCTGGTACAGAAACATGCTCCAAGCTCCCCACTTCACTGATCACAGTGTTAGCCAGCTGATAACATTATTCCCGGACGTTTTGCTCTAGTATTCAGGAATGGTTTGGATCAGACATGCACTGGGCTTGAAGAGCTATGATAAAAATGTCCTATGTGAATGCCCTATCATTCTCAATATAGCTAATTTATTTCTTCTGAAGTTTTCTCTATAAATCTTTAGCTTATCCTGGAGGCAAAGCAAAATACTGGCAGTGAAATGCCACCACAAGACCCGATTGTGATCTTAATACAGACAAACACTGTCCATCAGTAAGCAAAACCTAATTCAGACATCCTTAATGATGAATACAGAATGTGAATATTGAAGAAATGTTAGTCTGCATGCATCCTTGGCCCGCTTTGACATGAAATTGCCTCTATGTGTTTTGTATTTAAAAAGGAAAAAAAAGTATTTTTTGTTGTACTGCTCATCTCACATAAAAGATTACTTTCACCACCTCCCCAGCAATTGGCTGAATAGCTACAGAAGCCTCAATACCTTCCTTAAAGACCCCTTGCAATCTTTTTCAAAGATAACTTCAATTCAGTACTCGCTCACAAGTGATGCAGTGTGAAAAATTAATGAAATACATGGATTTATTTAGATTAGTGGAGAAGAACTGAGATAGAGAGGGCGAAAAAGTTGCCGTTATTTTTCCCTTTTCTTTGTAATTCAAAGGGGAAAAAAAAACCCCAAAGGGCTAACAGTTTCAGTGAAGAAAATATTTATTATTATTTCCTTAAAACCTAGACAAAAAGTAGAGATAATGTCAAAAAATAAGTTACCTACTATTTTGGGTTTTTGTCTTAATTCATACAGATCAGGTTCTACAGTTCTCAAACTACTGAACTTACTCTTAAAATACCTTCTTGAGCTTATAGAGAACAGTTGAGCTTATAGAACAATCTCATAAAATCTGAAAAAATAACCAAAATATCAATTTTTCCCAAGCTATTTACAATTATTTAATATAAATTAACTTCTAGGGGACATTCTTTTATAGATCATAGATTGCAAATACAGAAAATTAATGCTGTTTGTAAGAAACGTTTTTTTACTTCTCTCATTTTCTATCTCCTGCTGTTTAATTTTTCATCTGTGGAAGTACAAAGGTATAAAGCCCTTATTTAAATAAGCATGCCACAAAATTACATTTTTTTTTTTCATATAGTCTTAAAAACTCATTAAAAACAGTTCAAATACTTAAGTCTTCATACACCTCAGAGGTGTACGTATGCATTAAATGTGCATATGTAATGCATACATAAACAAATAAATGTAGGTCCACTCCACTGAGAAATCCAATCATTCCAACCAAGACTAAAAAAATAAATTCAAACCTAATGCTACCGTACATAAATGAGCTCAAATATTTCTGAAGTTTCTTATTTTACTAATTTCTGGTTAGTTAGCCGTAATGTAGCATTCATAAAAATTCTGACTTTAAGAAGGTGAACGCTACCTGTGTATAACAGTGATTTAACACACACATTCATTATGAATTAACAGGTAGCACTGACAGAGCAAGATACACAACAAAGAATCCACATCTGTATGACCGACAGCAGCCATAGATATCTATTTCCCCTTGTTCTTCATTTCTGAATAAAATACAGAAGTGTTGGCATCTGATTTTTTTTAACAAATGCATGCTTTTTATTACCATACTCTGAAGCTGACTCAGGATGATTCGTACAGCTTATACAAACTCTAACAATACTGTAAGTTCTATTTGAACAAAAATGACCCGCTATTTTGTACCAAGGCTACAAGCTCCTGAATAGGCTCCACAGTAATTCCCTCAAAGTTTTCAATTTTAACATGTGTGCACAACTAACATAAGCAGCCTCAGACAGGCAACACATGTGACAGGATATAATTCTTCATCAAACCTAGAGTATTGTGTCCAGTTTTGGGCACCTCAACACAAGAGAGATCTCGCGTGCAGAGGAGGACAACAAAGCTGGTGAGGGGCCTGGAGAACAAATCTTATGGAGACCGATTGAAGGAGCTGGGACTGTTTAGTTTGAGGAAGAGGATGCTTAGGGGAGACCTCATCGCTCTCTACAACTACCTGAAAGGGCGATGTAGAGAGGCTGGTGCTGGTCTCTTCTCACAGGTGATTAGAGCGATAGAACAAGAGGGAAAGGCCTCAAGCTACAACAGGGTAGGTTTAGGCTGAACATTAGGAAACAATTTTTCCCAGAAAGAGTGGTCAGACACTGGAATTGGCTGCCCAGGGAGGTGGTTGAGTCCCCATCCCTGAATGTGTTTAAGAGTCATTTAGATGTGGTGTTGGGGGATATGGTGTAGGGGAGGAATTTGTAGAGTAGGGCTGATGGTTGGACTCAATGATCCCAAGGGTCTCTTCCAACCTGAATGAGTCTATGATTACGGTGATTTTTGCTATGGAATTTAAGTAGAAGTGTGAAGAGTGCAATGTCTCACATTCAAATTTTAAAGCAAGAGGATATTATTTTAATAATCTGTAACATCTTCCATTACCATCTGGAGAAGCCCTATAATCTAATGCCCATCCCAGCCACAACAGTGGTTTTCTCAGTGTTTCCTACAAGCACTATAAATTTCTCCATAGTTAATGTCAGCTCTACAGTCATCTGATTATTCTTATGCATCTTATGTACCTCATTTTTTAAATTACTTTGTCCAGCTTGGCTGTTACACTAAAAAGTTCATTAGCAAAGTTTTATTTCACCACATAACCAAGCCTTTAATAATTCTTGAGAAAGCTCAGCAAACATTTTCAGCAATTTTCTTTGAACTGACTGTGGTCAGCAAGAAATAAACAGAATTTTTTACAGAAGTAGTGGTATCATCAGAAAACAGGATGTAATTTTACTTCTCCTGACTGAGATCCCTTTTATACAAAAGAAGGATAATACTTGTCTTCTAATTTTTTTCCACATTAAAAACTCCCACTTTAATGAAGTATCAGTGAAAGTCCACACTCCCTTTGGAGCTATCATCTCCTACCATGATCTACATACTTATTGTTTTAAGAGTATAGTTTTACATGTTACATTATTCAAATGAGAATCATGTTACTGGGGAGGACAAGAAAAAAAGTTAACTTCTCACCTACCTTCAAGAGCTGCTTGCCAATTGTTGGACTCATTTTTTCATCCACCATAAGAATTACTATTCCTCTGTCATCCATACCTCGACGTCCTGCACGACCTGACATTTGAATGTATTCACCTGAGGATATCTATGATAAAATGAGAAAAAGAAGAAAAAAGTGCAACCATTAGCTTTGGTTGAAAAATAGCAAGAGCTATTTGCAATTACACAGTAAATGACCACACTGTATAAGAATTAGCAAAGGAGAGTTATCTAAGACATTAATTTTTCACATACTAAATTCACTACATATACCTGATCACTAAGCTACTAAGATACAAATCCATGACTATGAATAATGTATGTCAGCAGCATAAGTTAACTAATGCTGCCACCTATAACAGTGATTTCTGGAACACCATAGATCATTTTATTAAGCACAGAAACCATTTTCCTAATGTCTTACGTGATGGAAGGTTGCTGAACATGAGTACAGTGAATCTTCAACATACTGATAATGCATCTTCCCCATCTTAAAGTATCATTTCATTCAAATGTAACATTAAATACTGCTATGAAGCAAGAGCAGTATTTCTGTGCCTACTAACTGTAAAACTGAAGAGGTTACTATTACATCAAACCAGGACATTTACAAAGAATGGGAACATGGACAACAGCCAGCTATAACTGGTTCCCTGTGTCTCAGTAAGTTATAAACCAGAGCTTTTTTTGTCATCTGTGGAACATTCCCAACAGCTGCCAGAGTTTCACTTTAAGTCAGATCTCAAAGACTGTTTAATGAACAAGTGCTAAATCATTTTAAAAGCAAGAGTTCCACCTATCTGATACCTCAAGGTAGCTAATGCTCACGTATATCTTAAGGACATGTAATCAGATTGAATGAATTGTGAAACTGAACAGCTGAAACTAAGACTGAAGAGATGTTTATTTCATAATATATTCATAATGCATGTCAACTCACTTGTTCCATTTACCACAATTTTCTCATCTCTGACAGATGAACAATGACACTTATGAAGTTTTGTGAAGACTTGTACACTCTTATTATTATTTACATGTGAATCATCTACCTGGTTTAAATGTTTAAAACTTTTTAATTATTTGTTTTCCAGCTTTTAAAGGACCCGTCTCTCACTCCACATATTGCAGTCTTTCTGTGGGCTACCCAAAATACTCTGCTATAACAGAAAAATCAGTACTCTCCTGAGATAAATGATCTCTTTTCTTGGGTCTGTCAAAATCTAAATTTAGTGATCATTATGATAAGATACTAAAGCCATTTATTCTCCATATTGCCCTGAGACAGAAGAAAATACTTGGGTCTCACAGTTCTGGAGAAGTTGTGCAGAAGTCTTACTCTAATCTGATGTCTACCACTACCCTGTCCTTGATGACCCTCTTCTGTACCTATTAAAATAACTTCATGCAAAAACTGAGGAATCTTGTCTTCCACAATTTGTACATGAATTATAATCTGATTAGTGAACAAAGCAAGATTCTTGAAAGAAAAAAATATTTCCTACTACACTGAAGTAGCTATGTTAAGAGTGAATTTAATCCTAGTAAGGTTTAAATAATGCAACTCAGTTATTCTACAGAACCTGTTTTTCACTTACCCATCGGAAATCTTTTCCATCAAATTTGCTGGCACTTGTAAATAGCACAGTCCTGGCTGGCATATTAATTCCCATCGCAAAAGTCTCTGTTGCAAATAAGGCCTAAATAAACAGACTAAAAGTTAAGCAAGCAGAAACAAAGGCTCCTAAGAAAACATGCAAAAAGTCAGAGATTGCTACACAAAACCTCTCCAGATCTTACTACTTATGTACCATCATCCCAGGAAAATAAGTGCATTCAATACTTAAAATTGGGAGCAAACCCATTTTTTCTCCCTTCCCTTACTTCCTCCGGGAAAACATGAAAACTAGTTAGATGGGACCAGGTGAAAGCCTCCAAAAGAAAACACAAGGGAGTGCAAATTATATTAATGAAAAAGACTAATTCATTTCCACATTCAAAGTTTGCAAGTAGAAAATAGCAGCTACCTAAAAAAAAAAAACCTATAACTTTTATGTAAGGTTAAATTTTTCTGAATGTATGTCCCTTAGCACAATCAACAAACAGCTTGGTAAATACCTACAGTCTTTTATAAAAGGAAAATGTATCATAAAACAGTTAAAGAAAAAGTTAGACATTGCATGTTTAAATACTTTTGAATAAAATCCGGAACACTTAGAACTGCAGCTGTAACAGTGAGCTAACATAAGACAACTGCGACAAAGTATTAAAGACTACAAACATTTCCTTATAGAAAGGAAATAAAATGAACCAGCTTCACAAATTCTTTTTTTTTTTTCCCTTTCAGATAAAGATGGAAGTATTTATGCAAATATTTGGATTTCTCTAGGGAAGGGAGCTGCACCAATCACACAAGCTTCCAGAGGAGCTGTGTACATTTGTAGAACCCAGTATGTAAAGCCACAGACACAAAGGCTTTCCCTTCATATGTGTGAAGCTCTTTTTAAAATTGCCTACTTCCCAGGCCACACAAATCTCAGAGAAGTTTTTGGCAAGCACTAAACCTTATGCTTAGAATCATATTCAAAACATTTTTCAGTGCAACGTGCAAGGAGTCTTTCACCTTTTACAAGTCAAGGAGCAGATTTTGGCTATAATACTAGCGTGCACTCTGAGCAAAGACACACTTCTCATTTTTTCAGGATTACCACGTATTTTCACAACACAGAAAAACCTAAATATGGACATGAAATATATATACCTTTATTAGGCCCTCAGAGAAAAGAATTTCTATGGTTTCTTTTAAAATAGGGAGCAGCCCGCCATGATGGATACCAATTCCTCGCTTCAGAAGAGGAAGTACATGTTCAACCTGGGAGGAAACACGGAGAACAGTCAACAGATTCTCCTATTAGTTACTACAAAATAAAGCCTGTATGGAAGTCCTCAACACCACCCTTGGTCTCCACGTAACTCTTTATTTCTACATTTTAAATACAATAAACACCTCTTCAGTATTGTCTTCCAGTCAGAACTAGCACTAGTATTAAGGGTAAAGCCAGAGGCCAATCTTTCCAACAGACTACTCTTAAATTGGGTTAGGCCAGCTACAAAGCTGTGCCCTAATTTACACATGCAGTTAGTATTTCAGTTTGCCTCTATATAAAAAAAACCCCAAACTGACACCACTAAGCCTGCCTTATTTGAAATACTTTTTTTTGAAACAGTGATCCTGCTATGCATGAGCTATTTTGTTTCAATTTTAGGGGCAGTGATTTTACTTATTGACACGTGCTGTAAAACGGTGAGGTCAGCGCCTATGAGGGCCATACAAGCTCTCACATTCAGGTTGTGACTAAATTAATCTCTTAAATTCTAAAAATATTACACTTCATACAAATACCTACATAGACTTAGCTTTGTCTCTGTTTTTCTCTTTGGAAACAAAGATTCTCACTAACAATCTATTAACACTTGGTTACCAACCCAAACCTAATTCTGAGGTTTTGAGATATCATTGTCTACAGAGACCAAAAGAGATTAGTTTGACATAATGCCAGTTATCTTACCAAAAAACCAGTCCATTACACCGTACACATTGGATTCTTATTTTCCATTTTTCCTAAGTTCCCCAACAAAACTGTGATATCCGAAGCAAGTGGGCATGGCCAAAAAATATTTTTATTTCTTTTAAATGAGAAATTGCCATGTTTACAATAAAGATGACAACAGCAAGAAATGATGGACAAAAACAAAGAAGGAGGTAGAAAGAAATTATAGTTCCACTGTCTGTTACAGAAGTCCTGAATCTTATAATATTCTGTCCATTTAGGAGACTGTATTTTTCCACTGTAAATATAGTCACTATGCTTAGTTATTATTCACTAAATTAGAATGCAAATTGCTCAATTCAACTTTCTGCTGAAAGGCTCAGTGGTCAATACCTGATAAAATCCATACTGTACTTTCATATGAACTACTACCAGTTTTAACCCTACGTCCTCATAAGCTCTTACGTTTACTTTGAAACATTATTACAAAAAAAAGCAAAGCAAAACAAAACAAAAACCATGGAGTAGGAACTTCATTGTTAATTTTGGCATGCATAATTTACTGGAATCAAAACTGGAAAGATCCTAATCTCCAAGTCCTATTTCTCAAGGCCAAAGAGCAATGCAAGAGATATTAAAAGCCTGGGAGATGAATGAGAATATCCAGTGTATGATTTTTGTACAGCCCCATAAGTTGCAGAAAACAGGAGAGCAGCAGCTACCCCTATTCAATATCCACTCACCTGAGGAAGCTTTTTGTCTTCATCTGACAGACAATCAATTGCATTATTGAATACTTCTTCAACCATCTTTTTTTCTTCATCTAAGAGGGCAATTTTTAAGTGATTACAAAATCGAGAAGGCTAATACCATATGTAAATAAAGCTTTACCACATTGCAGTATTTAGAAAAGTTTACAGTAAAAATAGCGTGGAAGTTTGTGAAGTCTATACAAAACCACCCACAGAGGGTCAGATGATCAAGACTTGAATGTGAGCCTGAAGGAGCCTAACAGTAACCAGAAGTAGATGATCAGGGAAAAGAAAAACATAACAGACCTGGCGAAATAATCCAAACTTCAGCTACTTCCCATCTTGGGATTTCCCAGTCTTATGCACTTTCTGTTTATTTCATAAACCTTCCCATTTCTCTTCTAGACCTCCTAATCACTGACTGGGTGGACATAGAGTCTCTTCCTCTTCTCTGTTAATTCTCAAAGTTAACACTGTTTCTACTTAAGTAGTAAAAATATAACGAATATATATATACAAACATATGACTGAAGAAAACATAAAAATGCATCTCTGCACCTGTGCCTATCTACACATTTCCTTGCAGAAACAGTTGCATTAATTTTGCAACACTGGACCAGAATGTGCAAGGACTGGAGCACGTAAGCAAACCAGACCCTGAACAGTTCACAAACATGACATGATAGGCTGATTTACAGCAAATTCCTTGTCACAACTCCTAACAATTCTGAGAAGCAATGAACTTAAAGCTCATTTTCCAAATCTGGTCTTAATTAAAAATGAAAACATCTTCTTTGTTTATCATCTGAGTTTTAATTTGAGGAAAAGGGGGAGGAAGGAAAGAAATAAAACTAGATTGAATCGTTGAGAAACAACAGTCTAGTGGTTTGTATACAGCTGTTTTGACTTTGAGAAAACACTCATTTTTTTAACAGACAGAACATGAAAATTTTGGGAAATACATTTGTTATGATAGTCTTCTCCCACAGATAGAATTTTCTAGGAACTCTTGAGTTATTCTTACAGTGAACAGGGTTTTGGAGAAAGAAAGATAATTTAAAATAGAGACAAAATTTAACATTGTGATGACCAAGTACTCTTTGTGCACCGACAGTTTTCTACTGAAAACAGCCTGATGTGCCCACACAGTAAAGGAAAAATCAATACATATTTTACATTTTTTACATAAAAAGCCCCCTAGGAAAGAGAAATATCTAACCAGATTAACACTTCATGTCAGACTACACTGTGAATAAAACTATATTTTATTTATCTGTACCTGTATTGAAATCTAACTTTGTCATCTGAAGTGCATAGGCTTCACAGTCTTTCTTACTGAAGCTGAAAATAATGACAGGTTGGAAATTCCTTTCCATGATCATCTTCACAATCTTAAAAACATTTGAAGGACCTGCAGAGAGATGACATTAATTTAAAAGAAATTTTAGCAAAAAAGGATGTTATGGAATAATGGAGACACGAGCACAACTTACATACAACTTTGCTGTATTACACAGAAAGTTACTTTAGCACAGGATTTAAACTCACCTTTCGTTCCTCCTTTCCTGCCCTTCTGGTCCCCTTTTGCTAAGTCTCCTGCATCTCTAAGCACTTGCATTGCTGTATTAAAGTTATCTTCTCTGAAATCTCCCTAAATATAGAGCAGAACATTTGTAAGCAATTACTTCTTACATAGCCCACTTAAAAATACTTAGTGCTTTGCACAGCCAACACCATTAGCCTATATTTACAGCTGGAAGGAAAAACCAAGGCATATGGTAGTAAGTGAGTTTACGAGGTCAGTGGCACAGATCAGTATTACTTTGTTGTCTCTGAAGTTATTGCTGATTTTTCTACCCACCACACCATCAACCACACTAGTCACAATACCAAAACTGACTTTCAGGTATGTGCATATTAAACTACACTACCCAGTGAAGACCTGGCTTCAAATGCAGTACTACTGTTGACGGTATTAGGTACTGCTCTGCAAGCCAATGATGAATTTTGAACACGTCACTGCTTCAAAATCATCTAAAGACACAAAAATATTTTGCCCCTTCAACCAAACTAAAGTTTAAATGCTGCTATGTTTTCTTTTAAGTGAGCAACAGTACAAGAAACATCAGCTACTTTGCAGATTCACAGAAAGCAACCCTTACATTTTCATCAACAACCAGATGGAGTCCATCTCCTCCTGCTGGGAATATATAATGCTGCAGCGGAGTGGGTCGATAGTCAGTGTAAATCACATGGCAAGGCTGTAAAGAAAGAACAGCATGCACCTAAATATTTAATGTTTCTCACTGCATTGTAAAAACACTCACTTGATGGAAAACCCAATACTTTACTATTAAGATATATCTTCTGAAAGCTAGAAAGTAAGACTTGCAGAAACTAAGACAAATTTTCTTCCCTGAATATGGATTTTGTAATAAAGATGTTACTTAAGAAAACCACAGTCTGCAAATTCTTTAGAAGAACATAAGTTGGCTACAAAACTCTCTCATGAACACAAAATGTAAGGACAAGCAAGCTTTCTTTCTGTATTACTAAACAGTCAAAATCCTAATACCTCTAAAGCCAAGGGAAAAACTGTTAATTTCTGTTTTGTCAAAGAGCTTATAGCATTTCTTACACCACCTAAAAAAGCCACCTGATAGACTTTTAAAAAACATTCATTAGGTAAACCTGCTTTAAAAAAAACAAGTCTAGTTTTCTGCAAAACCGTATCAAGGTTTTGTGCCAAGCTTAAATAGACATCTCTTATTCTACACTCCTTCCATCACAAACACCACAAGAATCAATCTCTGGGACGTTTTTAAGACTGGGCCAACCTTTTGAGGATTTTAACTTCTCCAATTCTAATTCCTGTAACTTTGCTGCAAAAGCATCTCTTCAGCCGAATAAAATAATCCTAATGGTTACAGAACAGGATAGATTTCTTTTTTCTCCCTCTGTATGCATGCATCTATAGTATTTCCTATGAATTTACAATTTACTTTTGATTTCTCCGTGGCCTTTTGCAGAGCTCTTAAAAAAATTCTCCAAATATCCTCTTATCTATCAGCCCTCTGAAAATCATAGTATGTTCATCATGCTTCATACTTCAGAATGTTTGTTGAAATGAAGCTGGTGTCCAAATAAGCACGGAAAATCAACTTTAAACAAGCAGCTTTAACGTTACTATGTAGGATCATGTAGTATAGCTGCACAAGTTAGGAGTGCAACCAGAGAAGCCAGGAGTGATCTATACCTTCATTTGTAAGCAATAAGAAGGTAACTAACCAGATGCTCAAGGGTTTGGTTCTCATTCACCAAAGAGGCAGTGTTACGCCACAAGACAAGAATGGAGGTGTAGCACATCAGAAACCTTACTTGTTTGTGAAGATGGCAGATCCATTCAGCAAACTGACGGGCATTTGGAATAGTCGCAGAAAGGAACACATAATGTACATTGTCAGGGAGCAAAATAATTGTCTCTTCCCAAACAACACCACGTTCTGAAAACAGAAAATTCACATGGGAAATTTATGTGAGTAGAGCCTACTTCTCACCTCTGAAGCCAAAGAACAGCATGCTTAAAGACAAAATAAAATAAAAACTAAGAAAAGCCTGCCCTGTACAAATAGGGTATATCAAATGCCCTCAAGGTGGCTTTTGCCTTAGCAAAGAAAATGTAGACTGTGATACAAAATAACCATCTTATATACATACTGTAGAAAACAAATTGTGAATGATTTATGCACAAAGATTATGAATTTTAACAGAGAGAACAAACATTCAAAAGAAAAAAGTTATTCAGGAAAAAAAAATAATGTCATGAACAGAAAAATTGTGCACATAGAATACCTGAATCTCTCATGTAGTGGATTTCATCAAAAATAACCCATGCAACTTCTCGCATAACCTCAGAACCTCTGTAGAGCATACTCCTCAAAATCTAGACAAGGAAAAAAAAAGATAAAAAGATCCATCATATAAAATAACAGTCACACGTTACAGAGATGTCAGTAAGAAACTGCCAGAATTTTTGGTTCACGTTTTTATGGCAATATGAAATGTTTGTAACAATTGGCTATGAGATGCTTTCCAAGCTGATCTGATTGGAATCTCAAATCTTATGATATGAGAGAACTCGTTTCCTGGCAAGAACAATGAAGAAACATGAAAGAAAAACCACTATTTTTATCGCAGCCTCTATATGGTAGCACATTTGTTATAGGTTTGCAGATCTACTTCTGCCAAGCCTTCTTGTTCAGTCATCCTAATAGATAACCTCTCTGTGATTAAGTAGAAAACTTTTGTCAGAAATCAAACCATCCTGACTCTCCACCCCAATCTTTCCCTGCCAGAGTGTTCTCTACAAGACTCTTCACTTCTTTGAGGTAAGGACAGAATGAGGAAAATTCTAACTCATGGCTGGATAGATCTCTACAACAGAAATAGGACAAAACTGTGTCAAAGTTGAAGAGCTGTTTATTCCTGGAGTACTAGCATTTAGCGTCAACCCCTCAACTATCACTCAACTATCCTCTCTGTGTTTTGTTTTCCTAGAACAAAATACCAACCATACAGGATTCAGTAAGTCTAAGTAACCTCACACGTATCCAAACAAAACTCAGTGCCTTGAGCATTCAGGAAGATCTGCCTTTCTCCATGTGAGAATGAAAGTTCCTGACTCAATCCAAAAGTATGAGTTTACAGAGATTTACCTAACTTGTTCCAATAACCAAAAGTTAAAACGTTAAAGGGAGGCTAACATTCTCTAATTTGGATTATTATGGTAACTTTGGTCTTTTAGTATCAAACCTTCTCAGCCAAAAAAGGGCAGAAGAAAACACAGAAAGATCAAGACTTAGTATCTGATCTTACCTCAGTTGTCATTACTAGACAAGAAGCTGTAGGATTAATGGTGACATCCCCAGTCATCAAACCAACATCCTGAAATTCTTCATACATCTCACGGTACTTCTGATTACTCAAAGCTTTAATTGGACTTGTAAATATCACACGCTGTTTCTCCCTCAAAGCTAGGGCAATTGCATACCTGTATTCAAACATTAAACATTATTAAAGCTGTCAGGAAGACATTCAGAGCATGTTACTTTCCTCTAAGCTTCTGCTTACAAAAATAAAATAAAATAGGCAATTCAAAACACCAGAAGAAGCATTTCTTATTCATGTTATTAAGTTCAGTGCAACCTTAATTCAACTATGTATGCCTCTTTGAAGGGTGACAAACCACTGACAACAAGTTAACTGACTTTTATGGACATTAGAGCACACTGTCACTGTCCTATGACAAACTGTTATTTGAACTCATGCTCTAAATTTAATCTCACTTCTGACCTCCAGTCGGCAAAGCCACCCCACTGTCAGATCAAAGCCTGACAAAAAACGCACACTATCTTTTAAACATTTCTTGCCCTATAGGCACCAAGTTGCAAATTAATTGAAACCAAAGTGAACACACAATAAACTCCTTTGTAGTTATAGCCAGGGGCTAGACAACAAAGATATTTTTTTCTAAATTCATGCAAATCCGTAGAGCAGAAGCCTTCCTTTCAATGACTACAACATCATCTCAACAAAACCAGACTGTTTAAAAGTAAAAAGTAAGCTTAAGCATAAATTAAGCCTGTCACTACCCACTAAACAAGACTGAAGTAGTTTTTACATTCAACAGTAGTCAATTCAATTCTAACACTGATGGTCCAAATTTTGTATCAAAAAGCTGAGACACAACAGCCACTTATGGTTCAACACAATGACATGACAAACACGACACCATTCGCTTAGAGCCCATCAGAAAATTACTTACTCTGCACAAACCGTTTTACCAGCCGATGTATGAGCTGACACTAACACAGACTGGTTATTATCTACACAAAGAATAGCTTCTCTCTGAAAGG
>VXBJ01000189.1:377878-391820 GCA_013400055.1 Nycticryphes semicollaris | reverse complement strand
TGTCAAAGGCCTTACAGACATCCAGATAGACATCTGTAGCTCTTCCCATATCCACTCATACATTGACTCCATCTTAGAAGGCTACTATGTTGGTCAGGAGGACTTGCCCTTGGTGAAGCCAGGCTGGCTGTCTGGAATCCCCTCACTGTCCTCCATGTGCCTTGGCATAGCTTGTAGGGGATCCATTCCATGATCTTTCCAGTTACAGATGTGAGGCTGACAGGGCAGTAGTTCCCAGGGTCCTCCTTTCTACCCTTATGGAAAATAGGTGCAATGTTTCCCTTTTTCTTGTCATTAAGGGCTTTACCTGATGCCATGACTTTTCAGCTGCCATGGCGAGTGACTTGGTGACTACATCAGCCAATTCCCTCAAGGACTCTGAGATGCATCTCATCAGGTCCCATAGACTTCTGTATGTTTAAGTTCCTCAGGTGGTCACAAACCTTATCTNTTTAGAGTGAAGGATGTTGTGGGCAACCGTGTCAAAAGAAGTTTAGATAGACAACATCTGTAGTTCCTTTCCCACTGATGTAGTCATTCCACCATAGAAGGCCATGAGGTTAGTCAGACAGAACTTGCCCTTGGTGAAGCCAGGCTGGCTGTCTGGAATCCCCTCACTGTCCTCCATGTGCCTTGGCATAGCTTGTAGGGGATCCATTCCATGATCTTTCCAGTTACAGATGTGAGGCTGACAGGGCAGTAGTTCCCAGGGTCCTCCTTTCTACCCTTATGGAAAATAGGTGCAATGTTTCCCTTTTTCTTGTCATTAAGGGCTTTACCTGATGCCATGACTTTTCAGCTGCCATGGCGAGTGACTTGGTGACTACATCAGCCAATTCCCTCAAGGACTCTGAGATGCATCTCATCAGGTCCCATAGACTTCTGTATGTTTAAGTTCCTCAGGTGGTCACAAACCTTATCTCTTACAGTGAGAGGGACTTTGCTTCCCCAGTTCCTACCTTGTCCATCTGCTTGTGAGGTGTAGGACGAGAGGTCGCTAGTGAAGAGTGAGAGGGGGGAAAAGAAAGTTGAGAACCTCAGCCTTCTCCTCATCCCTTGTTACCAGTTTGACATACCTGTAGAAACCCTTCTTATCCTTTGCATCCCTTGCTAAATTCAGCTCCAGCTGTACCTTGGCCTTCCTGACCCCATCCCTACACAACTGGACAGTGTCCCTGTACTCTTCCCAGAATACCTGTCTCTGCTTGCAGTTGAGTTTGAACAGCAGGTCTCAACTCAGCCATGCTGGTCTCTCGCCCTCCTTTCCTGACACATGGTGATTATGAGCTCTTGCGCTCTGTGGAATGCATCCTTGAAGATCTGCCAGCTCTTTTCTGCTCCCTTGTCCCTGAGAGCAGTTTCCCAGGGGGTGCTGTTGATTAACTCCTCGAAGAGTTGGAAGATTGCTTTACTAAAATTCAGGGTCCTGACGTTACTCTTTGTCTGACCCAGATCCTTCAGGACTATGCACTCCACCAGTGCGTGATCACTGTAGCCTGTAGCCTTGATGATATCACCAGTTAGCTCACTTGTGTTCCACTAGGTGAAACTTCCTAGTTCCTGTTCTCAAGTGAAACAGTTTCCAAATGTGTGTTTGTTTTAACTATGTGCCTATATAGTTTTTAACCATGTACTGTAACTTTCCAGACAGAAGTCCCCAGTTCAAGAACATTGAGGGTGCTGTGCTGATCTTTTTACCAGGCCTCGCCCATATCCAACAGCTGTATGATCTCATTTCAACTGACAGAAGATTTAACTTGCGTGACAGGTAATGCAGGTATTTTCTATAAAGTTAGTAGTTCAACTTAATTGTTTGTTTTTTAAGGTCTGCTATTCTTGAAAAAGGAAATGGAGTTAAATCTCTGAGCTGTTTGTGCTACAAATATACTTTTATTACCTGAAAATGATACAAGCAAAAACGACAGGTGCTTAGGAATGGAACAGTAATAATTTTTTTTAATTTTATTTTTCACCCAATTACTTAATCACAAAGCACGTGACTACTTATTTTCCACTGCTTAAGCATGGAAGCTGTCATATCTAGAATATAACTTTCTGTGGCTTGCTGTTTACATGGAAGTGACTGTTTCCTGAAAAGAGAACCAGGGACAGTAATCCAGCAAGTAAAATGGCATAGGGTTGTAATGACAGAAATCTTTTTAGTGAGTAACTAAAAGTTAGCAACATGATGGCGTAAAAAAAACAGTTGCAGTCAAATTCTAGAGTTTCACAGATGGACTGAGATGTCAAGTTCTAGAAGAGATTGAAAGCAAAAATTTCTGTGGTAGTCTCATCTCTGAAGGCCTTCATTTACTCAGACTGAAAGTTGCATATACTTATAGTTCTGTGCAAAGTTTCAGTGACAGTCCTTGTCTTGGAAGGGCAATGTGAAGACCTTGGGTTCATAGTCACTTGCTTCCCTTTTTTGCGAAGCTATTGATAGAAATTAACCTAGAGATCTGCAGCAGTAGTATTTTCCCTGCATTACTGCCAAATAGGAGAACAGCCCTATGAACAAATGATGAGGTCCCTTCTTGATGCTGTAATAAAATACTGAAGCAGGCTTTCATGCCTAATAATACAAAGTTTTCGTCCTTCAAGTGTCCTCTAGAGCTACTTTCTCCAAACTGTTGTCATCATTCTGATTGGTTTTTTTTTTACCATATCTTAATTGGTGTATAATGATTAGTGTCTTAATAAGTGTATATTGATTAGTGCAATTTCTTGTTCTAGGCACAGGCTGATAGCTTTGCATTCTGTTCTTTCAACTCAAGATCAAGCAGCTGCATTTACAATACCTCCCATTGGTATTAGAAAGGTATGATATATTTCAAACGGCCACGTTCACCACTGGAAGGAGAAACTTCCTGTGGATGCAACTCAGAATTATTTTAAAATCAAATCATACAGAATTACACAATAAGCAATCATTCCTGGAATTATCTTGCTGTGAAGAAGCAATTCTTCTAATGTGGCACAATGTTTTAAGAGCTTCTTTGTTGCTTTCCTCTACTGAGGGCCATGAAGGTCATCAGAGAGCTGTAGCTCCTTTCCTATGGGAACAGTCTGAGAGAGTTGGGGTTGTTCAGCCTGGAGAAAAGTTCCCGGGAAGACCTTACAGCAGCCTTCCAGTACCTGAAGAGGCCCTACAGGAGAGATGGAGATGGAATTTTTTATCAGAGAGTGTAGTGATATGATGAGGAGTAACAGTTTTAAACTAAAAGAGGGGAGATTTAGATTAGAAACTGGGAAGAAATGTCTCACTGTGCGGGTGGTGAGACACTGGCACAGGTTCCATAGAGAAGCTGTGGCTGCCCCGTCTCTGGAGGTATTCAGGGCCAGGCTGGATGGGGCTTTGACCAGCCTAGTCTAGTGGGAGGTGACCCTTCCAACCCAAACCAGTCTATGATAATTTTGGCAGGTACAAGCTAGTATTTTTGATGGCTTCTAAAATAAAAAGTGAATGTGAAATTCTCTTTTAACTTTTGATTCCTCGTTAATTAGGGAGGACGAAACCATTTTCCAAATTGTGTAGCTTTTAATTCTTTGCAGATTACTTAAGGAAACACAAACACATCTGTGTAAAAGACTTTAACAAAATTTATTCCTTAATGTTGATTAAAAGGAACTGTTAGGCAGACATCTCATAATTCTTTTATTATGTTATGTTACTACTTTTCAGATTGTTTTGGCAACCAATATAGCAGAGACAGGTATTACAATACCAGATGTTGTCTTTGTAATTGATACTGGGAGAACAAAAGAAAATAGGTGAGTTTGATTTTCATTAATCATAGTGTAATTACTGCAAATACTCGGAGGTCAGTACTGCAAGAATTTTGTAGTATCCTTATTTAACTGCATTTTTGGACAAGAAATGGGCGAAACTCGTTGAACAGCTTTTGGGATAAATCTTGGTATTTTCCAATGGTGTGAAGAGCAACAAGGGGAGTTTATAGATATGGAGAATCATGATTAAGTACTGGATTAAATAAATTGATCCTTTTTATACTATATCAATTGTTAACAGTTATTTTTTGTTCATTTTAAATGTGGAAAGCCCTTGAAATATGTTAAAGTAATTCTGAATCAGTAGGGAGATGAAATAATACAATAGTGCTTTCACGTTCTAGCTTTTACATTTCCATTACTGACTTATATCCAAAGTACTATGATGTACAGTTCCCCCAGGTACACTTAGTATTCAGTACTATAATATTTTCAAATAAGTGTTACTTAGATGTATTATCAATATATGGGTGCTTAATTTTACATAAACATTTTATTTCTGGAATCTGAATTGACACTTGCTTCACAATTTTTAAGGTATCACGAAAGCAGTCAGATGAGCTCCCTGGAGGAGACCTTTGTTAGTAAAGCTAGTGCTCTGCAGAGACAAGGAAGAGCTGGGCGTGTTAGGGATGGATTCTGCTTCCGAATGTACACAAGAGACAGGTACTGTAAACTGTTTAGCAATATTTTGTTAATCACATAAATATCTTTGTCTTTTTTTCTGTGCAAAACCAAGAAGTGTTGAAATTCATTTTAGTGGTTGCAAACTGGAAAGATTAAGCTGTAGAAAAACAAAAGCAAAAAACCCCAGTCCTTCAGAAGAACACCTGTAAAGAATGAGCATGTGGAACGTGAGTTTGTAAGTTCAAAGATTAAATTGAGTATCTGTGATTCTGTGTTCTTATGCTGTTGCAGGTTTGAAAGTTTCATGGAATACTCTGTTCCAGAAATACTGCGTGTTCCTTTGGAGGAATTATGCCTTCATATTATGGTATGTTCTTGGTTTTGGAATTGCTGACCTTTTTAGCTAAAAATATTACATGTGCATTTGGAGGAACTGCACCTTCAAACTACCACATACTTTTGGAATTACTGACCCTGTTAGCTAAAAAAGGTTTTCCAGGACAGCCCTGAGGCAGTGCAGTTAGTGGGGCTTCTCCCACCAGAGCAGGGGGGAACCCATTACCTGTGTGTTGGAGCATCCAGAGTATTCTGCTGAGTGCGAATAGCATACTATACTGTTCCAGTTTACCTCAGAGTGACAATTCAAACCTAGTTAAGTAGCTTTCAAATTGATTTCTGCTTAAGGAAGCAATTCCATTCGCTTTCTCCCCATCCTGAGTGAGGATCCTCATCTAAATACAAGGAGGAACCTCTTTACTTTGAGGATGGCAGAGCACTGGAATAGGTTGCCCAGAGAGGTGGTGGCGTCTCCATCTCTAGAGACATTCAAAACCTGCCTGGACCTGTGCAACCTGCTCTAGACGGACCTGCTTTGACAAGGGGGTTGGACTAGATGATCTCCAGAGGTCCCTTCCAACCCCGTATCATTCTGAGTAGAATGTACACAGGAAAACCAGCAACATGGCAAACTGGTGCGAGGTTGAACTGCACATGAAAATGGGGTTTGAGGCTCTTCTGCTCATCTGTAACCATTGGTAACATGCTTCTATGATTAGTGATCATACCATACAAAGTCCTTCCTAACACTGAAGTCTTGTTAACCTAATGTGGGACATGTGGACATTCTGGAAGCCAAGAGGCTGGTTTAGAGGGGAGGGGAATGTGGGCTTTTGATTGCAAGAACAGCTTTCCAGTTGCCTCTGTAGCTACTATAAAAGTTCATTTTAATATATTTTTATATTGAAATATATGCTGATTTCCTCCACAGAAATGCAATCTTGGCTCTCCTGAAGATTTCCTTGCCAGAGCATTAGACCCCCCACAGCAGCAAGTCATTGGTAATGCAATGAACCTGTTGAGGAAGATTGGGGCTTGTCTGTTAAACGAACCCAAACTGACTCCGTTAGGCCAGCACCTCGCTGCCCTTCCTGTTAACGTAAAGATTGGCAAAATGCTTATATTTGGTGCTATATTTGGCTGCTTGGATCCTGTGGTGAGTTAAAAAATAAAAAAACAAACAACTAAACAACAACCCCCAAAAAACCCAAACAAACTTACTTAAATTTAAAAAAAAAAAAAAAAAGTATAGAAAAAGTATAGAAATGGTTAACTCCCGACAATTAAGCTGATCTCTTGTAACATGGTATATTGAAATGAAGGTGCAAGAGGGTAAAAATGCTTATTTTAAGGTGAGGGCCCCTGGATATCATGGAGGGGAATAATCCAAGCGCTGTTTATGGTTGGACTTGATGATCTTAAAGGTCTTGTCCAACCTAAATGATTCTGTAATTCTAAACTTCTAGGTAGTACTCACAGGTGGGTGGGTAGTCAGACTTGGCCTACAGTTCTGTCTGTTACAATCCCAGGCAGCGTTGACACTTAGTGAAAAAAACACTCTTACATGTGGGTGAGACCAGTCTGGATTTACCCCACAGTTTGTGTGCCAAGAGCATGCTGATGTAAAATTGGTGCAAAGTAATTTATGTGGTAACTTGCTATATGAAGACTGTGTTACGGTTTACCTAATCAGTTTAACTTACTGCAAATTAGGAGGCAGCATGGGTGTAGTAATTTCCTGAAAACTGGAAGTTAAAATCCTGTGTTCTTCCAATGTCTGCTGTTAATGTGGCATAGTCTAAAGCAGTTGTTTAATCTGGTCTTTATTGTATCAGGTATTGCTCTGACATTTAACAAACCATTTAATATGAGTTTTGAGATTTAATATGTTTTTTTTAATCAGTGTATATAAGACAATATGTAAGGAATGTTTATATAAGTAAGTTCTGAATTCTGTGTAGGAAATTCTTAGGGTGATAAGTTTTCCTTGAGGCTTAGTAGAAGATAAAGTATCAATAGCTATTACTTTAAAAGTAAATCTAAAGCTATTTGTATGATAAACCTGTAAGGTTATAACAAAATACTCTTAAGTGACCTGTACTTCACTAATTGCAGGCAACTCTGGCTGCTGTTATGACAGAAAAATCCCCATTTACTACACCAATTGGTCGAAAAGATGAAGCCGATCTTGCAAAATCATCTCTAGCAATGGCAGTTTCAGACCATATAACAATCTACAACGCTTATCTGGGGTAAATAAAAATTCTGTGCTTATAGCTAGATGCAGATAATACTCTGTAGTAATGTAGCTCTGTAAAGAATCTGTAATAAGTATTTTTCTCTTGAATTGGTTGCACCTGAAGTTTTTCTCTTCTGAATAACGATAGGTTGCCAAATGCTGTAATGCAAAAGGATAGCTTGCTTAGTGCCTCATCCTTTAACTCCTTTTAACTATGCTTGCACACATGCAGAGATATACTGTATCTGTGTACACCAGTGTTTAAAAAAAATTATTTTTTTTTTTTTTTTGCTGTTTGGGTATGCTGGCCAGAGTATTTTGTATTTAAGAAGGTACAAAAGTATATATTGTAGGCATACATATTTTTTTCTTTTTAGGTTGTTATCACTGTCTCACAATCCATACCTGGATTTTGTTTCAAATGTCAAGACAGAAATGTGTACTTTTTGGGAGGAACATTGGCTTGTATATTGTTAGTATCTGTAGAATCTGTTGTAGCCATGTTCTTAAGACTGCTCCTAGACCAGCACCATTTATTGTCGTTAATGCAACTTATTTCTACTTTTGAGTGGAGAGTGCTGACCAAAACACAGTATTACCTTTTAACTTACTACCACTTTCATATTGTTATACTCTCAATGCGATTTCTTTGGATTTTTTTCCTTAGGTGGAAAAAGGCTCGACAGGAAGGGGGTTACCGTGCTGAAATGACTTACTGTAGAAGAAACTTCCTTAACAGGACTTCACTGTTAACTCTGGAGGTAAACCAAATAATTATGCTCTGTGCTCCAAAGTTAGTTGTTAAAATGTCCCTCTGAAGATGCCATATCCTTTGAAAGAGGTGTTATATCACAGTGTTTAGATAGGACAAAAGCACGTGGAATGCTGGGGACTGACGAAATGCATGCCCTCATCTGAGGTAGCACCGTCAACATTTGAGTTTTGATGTGTACCCCTCGTTGATATACATATTTGTAGTCACTGCCATTGGAGAAGCGAGTCCTTCCTTACGCCAGAGAATCAAAACTTGTGAATTAAAATACTTAGATTGTGTTAATTCTTGATATCAAAGAACAGGTGTGTTAATGGTTAGTATGAAAGATGAGCCACAAACTTATGTAAATGACCTTTTACTTTTGGTGAAAGAAAATTTTTAATTGGTATTTCCTATTTAAGTTTGGGTGACTGAGCTCTCCTAAGCATCTTTTCATTTTAACTGCAGATGAGAGATTTAGTATTTGCAGTATATGTAGCACCATATATCTAACCATATATTCCAGGTAATGTTTTTCTCACAGAAACTGCCAATATTCCAAAGCGGTTGCAGGAAGTAAGAGTGTTTTTTCTAGTAAGACTTCTCTCCTGTGTGTGAATATTTAGGATGGAGTGTTGTTGTCCACTAATGGTGTTGAGTATGTACCTTCTTAAATTCACAGTTTTAATAATACATTACTAATTTCAGGATGTGAAGCACGAACTCATAAAGGTAGTCAGAGCAGCGGGGTTCACAGCACCAACAACGCAATGTGGATGGGATGGAAATGGAGGCACACAATCCCTTTCTCTCCATGAAATAGCTCTTCTTAAAGCTGTGCTGACTGCAGGGCTGTATGACAATGTAGGAAAAATAATATATACAAAGTCTGTGGATATTACAGAGAAGCTGGCTTGCATGGTAGAAACTGCTCAGGGTAAAGCACAAGTGCATCCCTCCTCTGTAAATCGAGACTTACAGACATATGGATGGCTCCTTTACCAGGAAAAGGTAAGTGAAAATAGTGAATGTAGCTGGTAGAATCTGTAAAGGCAGAGTTATACCTTTAGTATTAAGTAACATATTCAGATCTACTTTAGACTAGTGTATCTTGTTCATCTTAAGAGTCTTTGTTATCTAATGATCCCAGAGTCCATAAAAATGAGTCTACTGAGCGCTAAAGAAAAAGAAGTTAAGGCTGAATATCATGAACAAATCTGTTCATGGTGAAACTAGCTATAAAGTACTTTGTGGTCATTTAACTTAACAGTATCATTGACTTTTTAATAGAGTGCTGTTGGTTTTAATATGATCACTTTAAGCAGTAACATGTAACACTTCAAACTGTGCTTCTCCTTTTTTACTGTTCTACGCAGACTCTGAGGTTTTGAAACTTGGTATGGGCCTCGCATATCCCCAGTAATAACTTAAAATTAAATAGCTAATTCTGTAATTGACTGATGAACTTCCTAAATGAATTGGACTTTCTTTTTCCTGTCACTTCCCTCTCACAACAGGAGCTTTTGTCAGCTACTTGCTGGCAATGTCTTTAAGTGTTTATATTTACTTACACTTCTGGTACAACAAAACCTTGACAGCTGTTGCCTAATGGCCAACTTTACTGAAGAGAAGCAGGGTATTAATTAGACTTCTTAATGCAAATAAAGTGATAGTATTTTTTGGAGACCTGAAAATACTTGCTGCCCCCAAGAACCTTGTAATGCAAAGGCAAAACAGCAGCTAAGGTGGGAGATTATTCCATGAACAGTGGAAAAAAGCAAGCCTGCACTTCTGTGGGAAGGTGCAGTCTTCTTGTTTCCTTTCCTCCCACCACAACTCCTTCCCATTCCCTTTTGACTTTATACGTGAGAGGCTCCAAAACCAGAAGTAGCGTGTGCTCCTCTGAGTATGTCTACGCGTGTGCCCACATGCATGTATGAATGTGCATATGAGGATAGATTGACAAGCCAGTTGCTGCTTAGAAGAATGTGTAAAGGAAGAGTTTTATCTGCCTTTTACTTCAGTAGGTTTAATAACTTCAATGGCTCTTCTCTGAACAGCACTAGGCTAACATTAAGTTTCTGTTTGAATTTTAACAAGAAAATTGTGGCTTTAGCTGATTTCCTAGTAGTGTATAAGCCTGTCACTTACTTAGAAGTGATGTATTTTATGTGGTGTAGGCAGACACATTGCCATCAATTGTTCTTTGTACAGTAACTTGTGCTGCCTGGATCTTAACAGGGGAAAAAGGTGTATTTTTTTGTTTCTAAAAGTAGCAACTGAATGTAACGTGTGAGATTTTTATGTGGCTTGAGGATTTCTGTTGTCATTAATGGTTATGTTTGCTTACATGCAGGTGAGGTACAGTAAAGTGTATTTGAGAGAGACAACTTTAATATCCCCCTTCCCTATTTTGCTTTTTGGTGGGGATATAGAAGTCCAACATCGGGAGCGTCTTTTGACAGTTGATGGCTGGATCCATTTTCAGGTGTGTTGGAGTAGAAACTACCTTTTGTGGTTCCATGTGGGCTTTTGTATTCTGCAGCTGATGTGCAAGCTCAGTTCAGGACGCTATATATAGGTAGGACAAAAACAAGAGGGGAAAAAAGGAGAGAATTAAAGGAACTGGTGAGAAACTTTGTATGCATGTAACAAAGTCTTAGCAAATCACACTCGAAAGAGTAGGCTTGCAGTACTCAGCTTGAAACAAATCAGTTCCTTCTCTCTTCATGAAGAAGGTCAGCATTTGTTCAGAAAACATTTGAAATAGATATTGACTAAACCTTGTTTTATAGAGCTGATACTGAAAGCAGATGAGTGTGCTATTGTATAAGTACCCTTTTCTACAATCTTACAGTCATGTAAGTGCATATTTGTGTCTCAAATACTATTTATGTTGCCTTATAGCCCAAACAGAATTATTTAGGGCAAGAAAAAAAATCCAAATGGAAAATATCTCTTTGCTTGGATTTGGGACATTTTGGGTTTTTGTTTGGGATTTTCTTCTTTCCAGGTGAAAATGTTTAATTTTGGAGTAGGAAAACTGAGTGTGTTTTCTTAGTATATTTTTGTAGACCCAGTTAAAATGGCTGATGTGATAAAATTCTCTGTAATTTCTGTTAAATAGCAAACTTTGGGTTTTGCTAGCTTGCCATCTAGTCGGTTACAATTTTCTGTGCTCCTGTGGGCCCTGTGTTACTCTCAATGAAGCCTATAAGCTATACAGAACATTTCAGTTTTTTATGCTCTGCTGATGCAAGCAAGCAGCCATCTGATTGAATCCACTGGTTATCACAATATGGAATTTTATAAAGCAGCTCCCTGTTGGGTTTGCTGGAGAATTTATTGTGGACTCTGGATGGCTACAGGTTCTGCAGTTGCTGGACCAATTGCATCTTGTAGTGTATTTCAGAACTTCTGTGCTTCTGCTGACATGCTAAGCACAATAGGTTGCATTTGGTGTTTTTTCCATAAAAGCTACTTACTGTATCACAGGCAGTATGTATATAAATGAAATAAAGACATAGGTAGGGAGGGAGGATTTCTGGAGAAGGCTTCAGCTTTAGATATCCAAATTCCTAGAGGGATTTGTGATTGCCTTCTCGATGTAGACATTTTATTAAAGGTGTAAAATAATTTGTACCTTTATACCTTGGAAAAAAGCAAGTAGAGTAAGTAGGATATTGGTAAATTAATAATTCTACCATATGCTGGTTGTTGATGGTACGTGTGGGAGCATGGTCTGAGTTATCCTTCTGAGCTGCTGTTCGTTAGGCTGTGGTGATGCTACAAACAACAAGTGCTTAAAGATAAAAGGGCATAATGTAAGCCAGATCGCTTGGTGAACACACTATCCATATGCTTAGAATCATGTATATGCATCATGTTACCAGGAACCTTGTTACAAACTTGTGTTAACATGTAAGGTCATCTTTAATTTCTATTTTGGTATAAAATGTCTGAGTATTGCAAATGTTTTCCCTCTCTGTTCTTTATAGGCTCCTGTAAAGATAGCAGTAATTTTCAAACAGCTGAGAGTTCTCATTGAGTCTGTTTTAAAGAAGAAGCTTGAGAATCCTAAAATGTCACTTGAAGGTAACTTAATTACTGCACTGCTGACGTTATCTATTTGTTAAATGGACCTCGTGGTAAATGTGAGGAAGCATTAGTGCACTGCATCCTTACCCAGCAGGGTTAGCGTAACTTGAGTATCATCCCATTTCCTTGAGAGACATCCAAAAAGTCATTACTAATCCTGTGTAGATTATGTGACTCAACCCAGACGTGTAAACACAACTGCTGTTGAAGCAGCACAAGTGCTGTTTGAAAGATGTCCCTGATAACAACTCTGAAGGTGGGGGTAGTGGTGAGGTATGCCTCTCAAAACACAAGTAAGGTCGTGAGGTGTAACACTGGATCTTCAGAAATCAATGGGGAGGAAGAAAGGGGGTTCCCACCTGCTAATGTATCTGTAGTTTAATCCACCCCTTTCTCAGTTTCTTTTATGAAATACTGAAACGGCTGCAAACAGTTGATCCCGTAATTCCATAAACTTCCTAACGACCTGCTGTTTTCCCTTTTGCTTCACAAATGGGGATCACTTTTCTTGTTTTAGAGCCTGGTGTAGCCTAAAGCATTAAGTTTCTGAGAGCTAGACTTCTGATTTTCTTGGGTTTTGGGAACCAATTTTTAAGCTTGTTCTTTTTCACTCACTGTTGATTGTTTTCTTTCCTAGATGACAAGGTCTTACACATCATCAAAGAACTGATAAAAACAGAGAACGGTAACTGAAACCAGAAATCAGTAGCAACCAAGTGCTTCAGTAATGGCAAAGGAAATACACACTCTAAAATTAACTGAAAGTATTTAAATGCTTAGTGTGGTTGGTACCAGCCATGACATGAAAAGATTGCTTGGTTTTGCATAGGATTTACCTTTCTCTGTATAATTTTTAAAGATGAACACTGAGTATGTTTTTAGCCTTTACAATACGTTTGGTGCCATTTGTCTGACTATGAATGATGGATAGAAACAGTTTCTTTTCAATATGAAAATGGCTGTGGCCAACTTTTATTTTTTTATTTCAAATATACTAATCATATCATGACTGGCAGTGCAGGCTGTAGTAATTATTAGAGGTTGAGTCCTGAATCTCAATTGAGTTAGAATTCTATTAGATGTATGCAAATGGAACAAAAATGTTCTTATGGGGATATCTCAAGTGGTGATTTTCTTATCAATGGATTTAAAGTTTTAAAGCAATACATATTACAGATGTCTTCATTATTTTCTGTATGGTTTACATTAAGAAGATGCTGTATAAGGAAAGAGATGGACTGCTGTGAACAGGTGTTCAGCTCAGCAAGTGCACTGACCAGCAGCCCCTCCCCATTCTCTGCCTCTTCTCACACTTGTTTTTTATTCACCCTGAATCATGTCTCTCCTGGCCACTGTAATAAGTGTTGCTGTCCCTTTCCTTTAAGCCCCCTCAAATTAGGATTATGTTTTCCCCCCTTCATTGATCAGAGTTCAGGTTGACCTTCTTCATGGATGTACCACAGCATTTTTTTCAGTAGCTCATCAATCGGCAGCTGAAGCCTTCTGGTCTTCATTATTGTTCACAATGTTCCTTTGTTTCTTACTTCTTTTATACTGGATATTCCTTAGCCAGATAAACTACTGAACCAGATGCTTTTACATTCCACCTATCCACAGCACTTACAATTATGAAGTGAAATTTTTGGATCACCAACTCTGCTTTCAATAATGAGGAATATTTGGGGGGAGGGGAAGCATTAAACAATTTCAGTCAGGTAGGAACTCTGTATGTTCAGGCAGAGGATAGTGTGGAAGATAATTTTATTTGTTTTTAATCTGAAAAATACAGATAGAGGTGAAAAACATAGGAAAAGTTAATAATGTATAAAAAGGGAACTGAGGAAAATGCGTGAAAATGCAAAATACATGGAGCTGTCTAGTTAGATTGTCACAGCAGAACTGGTGCTGCTGCCCTAAGAGAGAAACATAAACTGAAAGTAAACCACCTTGTGCACGTTACCCTGCATGCAGTTCTGGAAAAAGCAAATTTTCCTAATAGGAGTTTGCCAAGAACTCTGTGGGGAAAAGCGATCACATCTGTTACCCTTTTATGAATTGTGATTAAACTAGTGCTAATCGTGGTTTCCTAGAAGAGACGG
>VXBJ01000189.1:360608-373318 GCA_013400055.1 Nycticryphes semicollaris | reverse complement strand
CGTGACACCTTCACCATGACCTCCACGGTGCTCCCCCACCTCCCCCCTTCCCCTGACATGTCCCCTTCTCCATGCATCGCACTATGCTCCCCAGCCCTGCATCCCTTGGCCTGGTCCCTTGAGGATGACCCCTGGCCGCGCTTCCCACTTTGCTGTGTCGTGTGTCATGTGTCCCCCCCCACTCCGCCCACTGTGCTCATCCCTCTTTGGGCTCCTCCGCACTGTCTCTTGCTGTCCCCAGTGCTCACCACCATTGACTGGCAGGATTTGGCAGCCTGTGCCCCCATCCTTCCTACTACCCCAGCTGGCTCCGTGACCCTGCAACAGGTAACCCCCTGGCTGGGGCAGGCTTGGCTGCCCCTGGCACAGAGCACCCACCAGGGTGGCTTCCTCAAGCTGATGGCTGGCAGCCCCCTCAGCCTCAGGGGTCCCACCTATAATACAGGCACAGCAGAGGACAGCGTCTTGTCCCACGTGTTAGATAGAGCAGTGGCAAGGGCAGCACAGGGGACAGGTGCCTTGGGGTGCCTGGGCTGTGGGAAGGCAACAGTCAGTGTCAGATCGGTATGGGCAGCAGTGGGCAGAGTGGGCAGGTCTGAGTGCTGGGCCCTCCTCATGGATGCATTTCCTTCACCCCTCCCAGGGTTCCTGCTTTCAGTACGGACCAGAGTTTGATTTCCATGAGTTCAGAGATGCTGTCGATGATTTTATATCTGGCAAGTAGATATTTTTCCTTACTTGAGCCAAACTCACCTGCGTGTACACATCAGCAGTCATGCTGTGTTCAGTCTCCTCTTATTTTGCTTTGGGTTTGAGCTTATGAATGCACACTTATTGCATGCTTATCCCACCCTGGGATAGCCCATGAGGGAGTGTATCCCTTGCAACGCTCCCTTAGAGGGACCTGCTGTGGCACTGAGCTTTCACCCCTGGGAGACAGAAGTTAAATCCAAACAGGTTTATGATGTACAGCTGCTGCGCTAGAGTAAAAGCATGTCAGGAAATCCCAGAGGGATGCTTAGAATTGGGATGGTGTGCTGGGGTCAGGGTGGAGAAAGGACATGAAAACCTCTTCTGTCTTAACACCTCTGCTTAACACCAGATGCATCCACCTCAATGCCACCGCCACTGGACTGTGCTGACTTTGATTTCTCACTTGGTGAGGAGGTGACTTTTGGTCCCTGCACCCTGCAGCAGGAGAGCAGCGTGGTGGTGCAAGTACCCCCACAGCGCCTGCCTTCCCCCGAGCCATGCTGGAGGGACCTGGCAGACCAGCAACAGAAAGCATTGGGAGATGCCCTGAAGGCAAACAGCCAGGTAAGGACCCCCAAGCCCTCCCAAAGGTCCTTGGTGCTGGGTTTCTCTCCCTTGTGTCCTACTGAGGCAGCCACATGGCCCTCATGTGCAGCATCCCCTAGCCCCAGGGTGGTGGGGCTGTCCCAACCACCCTGTCCCCGCTTGTCCTTGGCAGCTGCAGGAGACCCTCACACAGAGGCAGGAAGAGCTGGTGACGCTGCAGGAGAGCAACGTGCAGCTGAAGGAGCTGGCGAGCCAGGCCAGGCAGCTGGCTGCCGTCCTTGACGTGAGTGCTGCCTGGACTTGCTGCCCCGTGGCCTGGCTGGTCCCTAGTGGGGTGCAGTGGGTGGGTGCTGTGGGGTCAGGGTGAAGCTGAGCAGTGCTGATGTGGGACAGGGCCACGAGTGGAGGGGTGGTGGTGGGGAGATGTGCAGCAGGATGGGGTGGTGTCAGGGTGGTGTGGTGTGAGGCAGGGAGGAGTGTGGTGGGGTGAGGCAGTGCGGGATGGAGCAGGGCAGGGATGGGTTGGAGTGGTGTGGGGTAAAGCGGTTTGAGACGGAGCAGGGCGAGGAGAGGGGGCACATACGCAGCGTGCGGGGCAGTGTGGTGGAGGATGGGGTGGTGCAGGGATGCGCAGTGCGGGGATACATGGTGCGGCACAGCCCGTGCAAGTGGCGCTCTCTCACCCCGGCAGACACTGATGCTCCCGCAGTGCGCCGACGGGGCGGCCATTCCTCCTCCTCCTCTTCATCCTCCACCTCCTCTTCCCGCCGCCGTTGCCGCGCCGGCCGCGACCTGGGGCGGACGCGGGCGGCCGGAGTCGCGGGAGGAGGCGGCGGGCGTGGACGCCATGCTGCGGGAGGTGTCAGAGAAGTGCCGCGCTGCCCTGCGCAGCCTTGGGGGGGGCAGCCCGGAGGGACACAGCTCGGCAGGTGACAGCCCAGAGGGAAACGGTCCCACGGCCAAGCGCCCGCGGCCGGCCCCGCGCCTGCACGGCGCCTTCCGCGGTCTCCGCACCGGTCAGGCGAGCGGTGGGGAGCTGGAGGGGAGCGGCAGCCTGAGGGCGTCCCTGGGGGAGGAGGGCAGCATCCGCACCCTGGCTTTCCCGCAGGGCAACGCCTTCACCCTCCGCACCGCCGGCGGCGGGTACCACTTTCGCTGGGTGCCGCGCTGAGACCCCACGGAGCCCCCGTCGACCACGGCCACGCGTGTCCCGGGCCAGCGTCAGGCTGGCAGGGCACCGCTGTCCGGCGGCAGGCTCCCATTTTTCTCTTGAGAAACGGGTATTTCCGCTGCTAGAGGCTGGAGAGGAGACGGGACGAGCGCGGCAGAGGCGACCGGGAGGCAGCGGGGACGGCGAGAGCAGGGCACCGCACCTGCGGCCGTCGGCGGGCTTCACACGGAGCTGTGTCTTCCGAGTCGGCAGCTCGCCCCCAGTAGTTTGCTAATGAATGTAGAGATTAAATGAAGATCTGGTCGGATGGTTTTATCCGGAGATTTTACTCAGATGAGCAGAAAAACGTGACTGACAGAATCAGGACTGTGGTTGGCCGGTGGGAAAACGGACAGACTCTCCCGAGTGGTTTGAACATGATACGTCTTCCCCATCATGGAATTTTACATCCACAATGTTTACAAATTGCACTTGTGTTGTTCATGTGTGCAGCTGTACATGTATATTTGCACTTGGTGTGATGATTAAACAGTGCTTAAAATTGCCATTTATTTGTACTGATTTAATGCAAACTCGGTATTTTGCATCAGGTATGCGTCTTTGCTTTCATTAAAGCAAAGATAGCAGAAAGCTGAACGTCTGCACATGGTTTACTTTGCTTGACGTGCTCAAGCAGAAAATTTTAGAGTAACACAATACACTGTTAACATTCAATGATGTTATCTCAATTAGAGAGAAGTGGGAATAATGTTAATTGTTCTGAATGGATACATTTCACTGGTCTGAATGCTGAACCACTGACAGCACATGTGAAAAGACACCTGAAGTTTCTTTTCCTGTGGCACATAAATGAATGAAGGCACTGTTTATTGTCAGACTTAGGTTGATGGTTGGACTAGATGATCTTCAAGGTCCCTTCCAACCTAGACAATTACATGATAATTGGAAAGGCTGAAAATTGGCTAATCAGACCAATAAGTTTCTTACTGAGGCTCACAGAAACAGACACATAACTGGTAAAAGAAAAAGATGTTTGGTATGTAACTTGATGTGCTTATAGTGTTATGCTATAAGCATAGTTATATAGTTATAGTGGTACACTGTAAACATCTCTTTTATAAATACATATTTTAAATTCACACTTATTCATCTGCTTCTGCACAGGAACTTCACAAAAAGTGGACAAATCTCTTGTACAGGTTAAAGTAACTCAATGACTGCTTTTGTCAACCAAATTAAAAGGGCTACCAGTGCTCTTTGTCTGCCAAGCAGGAGTTGGTGGGATCACAGAGGATGAAGCCTGGTCCATCAGTGCATGCTCATTTTCCATGTTTTTTCCATCAGAAAAACCTGCATCCCTGGAAAAGCTGCAAGTCCACCAGTAGGAGACCTCATACCCAAACAGATCTGGCTTTATGCTTACTGTCTGGGGCAGGATCTGTGCATCGGGGCACAGGGCATAGTGTCTGGATGTGCAGATGTGATGGATTGATGAACATGTTCGTCTGTGGCAAAGTTTCACTGTGATTTTTTTCTCCCTGGTGGTGCATGGTGCATGCAATGGGTCCAGGGAGCTGGCCAAGCCCCTGGCTGAAATAAAACGAAGTAGATGCAATGATGTTTCATTAGCCTTGTTCCTTCTCATAAGTAAGCTTCCTGTGCCCTTCCCTGCCCTGCTGGTGCCAGGTCACAGGATGGGTGGCCATGGCCATCTGGTAGTGCAGAACTGCAGATGACCAGGATGCTTGAGGTGAAACAGAAAAAATACCTTTTTTTGGGGGTGGGTGGGTGGTGAGTGGGTTGGGTGGTGGTGTCAGGGGAAGGGTTTAGTGATTGTGTTTTGAATATAGGCACCTTGGTTGCATGTAGACCTTGTTCTGGGCACGTGGTTTTTTTCATTAGGTAAAATCTTCATGTGTTAATTAAAACATTACACCAGATCTCAAGGTACAGCTTGATTTAAAAAGAAATACGAGAAAAAAGAACTCTGTTTCAGTAAATAGATGCATAAAAAGTCAGAATTTTTAGCTATTTTGAAGATGGAAAGGACAAAAGGGATCTGGATGGAGGTATTCACAAATAGCATAGGGCTTTTGATATAATTTGCAAAAGCCTATTTTATCAGCTATATTGGCCATTCCCTGGTCTAAAGGCCGTACCCAAAGATAAGTGTTGGCATGGCATTTTCCTGTGTGCGTTCCCAAAGCTGTTCAATGGGTCATAATGAGAAATATTGTCCTTTCACAAATGTGAGCTGCTCTCCGAGTGTTCATAATAGAAATGCCCTTGCTTTGGTGTTCATATCAACCTGTACATAATCATAGACATATGCTGGTGTCATTTAATTGGCCTGACTAGCATTTTTTTAAGCACCATGGGTTCCTACAACTCCCATTCAGACAAAGCTAACATACATGAGAAAGATGCAGCTGGTGCTCCTATTGTTGGTTTGCCACTGACCCAGGGTGGCAGTAGGCTGGCTCATGTGGAGACACAGCCCATAACCTGGCTACAGCCCTGTAGCAGCAATACTAAACCACTCCTGTTGGTTTTGGTTCTTTTGTTCAGTTATTGCAGAGACTAGAATTTCACCGACTTTTCTCTCCTTGTTTTCCTGAATATTTTTCTAAAGAACATTACCCCTATATCTAACTTCAGGGAAAGGACAAGCATTTTGCAGTCAGTTCTATATGACAGCAGCAGCATTCTTCATCTGTTCCAAACATTGACTTACTTCTGGTCAGCAACCATTATTTACATTTTGCATTGCACAGTCACAACGAACAACTAAAGCTGATGAGGTCAAAAGAGGCTGTGGTTTGCTTTGGCACAACTATTTCACAGGTGTATTAGAAACTGTCTTAAACTCTGCCTTGTGCCTAGCACCTGTTCAAACTCTGATAGAGAGTGGCTATTTATGTTCAATATTGACTTTATACCCTTCAACAAAATACTGGGAAAAAACCTCCAAATTAATAAGTGTCTTCAAGGTTCTTCACACGTTGTGATGACTTTTGGTAAACTCTCCTGGTTTCTTTTGCAGGTAATGCAGTTACAAATAGAACTCACTTGTTAAAATAGGGCAGATGGAAATTTTGAGGCTTATTCTCTTTTTCACTCAGTAAATAGTTGTTGCAATGGCCTGTGAGGGTATGTCCTAGGCATCCTCCACATCACCCTCTCTGTCATGGGCTGACAGACACCAAGCATGTCAAGGATGGTTACGTTTTGTGCTTCCATCTCTTCCATAGCAGAGGTCTTGGGATTTCAGGCAGTGACTCCTGCATTGAATCTCATACTTCTATTTGTGAAGCTCACCTTAGCAGATGTTTTACAGTTTCAAACAGGTTTTGACCATGTGCCAGGGATCTCCCTGAATCCCTCTGGACAGGCTTCAATAAAAGGTTTAGATACCTGAAAGTTGGGGTGTGTGTGTGTGTGTGCAATCAAACACATTGGCCCTGGATGATGGATCTGGATACATGCCCCTGAACAAAAAAAATAATAAAGAGAACTGCATGAGTCAAATGCAGTGTTCTGTTAATGCCTTTCAACTCTGAGAGAGAAATTTGTGCTGTTTGAGACATGAACAGTGGGAAAGAGTGTACCATCAACAAGTTTGCTGATGACACCAAGCTGTGTGGAGTGGTCAACACACTGGAGGGAAGGGATACCATACAGAGTGATTTGGACAGGCTTGAGAAGTGGGCCTGTGTGAACCTCATGAAGTGCAACCAAGCCAAGTGCAAGGTCCTCTNGGTTGTACAGCCTGGAGAGGAGAAGTTTCCAGGCAGAATGTATAATGGCCTTTCAGTACCTAAAAGGGACCTACAGGAGAGATGTGGAGGGACACTTGATCAGAGAGTGTAGCAACAGAAAAAGGGGTAATNGACCCCCAACCTAGAGTACTGCGTCCAGCTCTGGAGTTCTCAGCACAGGAAGGACATGGACTTCTTGGAATGAGTCCAGAGGAGGGTCATGAAGATGATCGGAGAGATGGTGCATCTCTTCTATGAGGACAGGCTGAGAGAGTTGCGGTTGTACAGCCTGGAGAGGAGAAGTTTCCAGGCAGAATGTATAATGGCCTTTCAGTACCTAAAAGGGACCTACAGGAGAGATGTGGAGGGACACTTGATCAGAGAGTGTAGCAACAGAAAAAGGGGTAATGGTTTTAAACTGAAAGAGGGGAGATTTAGGTTACATATATGAAGAAATTTTTTACTGTGAGGGTGATGTAGCACTGGAACAGGTTGCCCAGAGAAGTTGTGGATGCCCCATCCCCAGAGGTGGATCAACCCAGTCTAGAGGGAGGTGTTCCTGCCAATGGCAGGGTTGTTGGAGCTTGACGATCTTTAAGGTCCCTTCCAACCCAAACCATTCTATGATTCTATGAAATTGAAAGCCTGGAGAGACCAGGTGCCTCCATACACAGTCAGTCACATGCTGTTCTACCCACAGCATGGGTAGAACATGCATGTTCTACACCCCTTTCACGGCCTGACCCAGTGTGATGTTGGGAGGACCTGCCAGCACAGAACAGCCACACACCAGCACATCTGAACAGCTACAGACCACTCCTGCCAGCTCAGGCCACAAGTGGAGCCAGTGCTTGACCTTCTGCCCCTTGCTGAGTACACACACCATTACACATTTTGGATGCCTACACAGAGCCAGAGCAGGGAGAAGGAAGGGCATCTCAAAGTAGACACAAGCCCAAGAAAACCTTTACTCTAAGCTGCCCAAGGGGTGCGTTAATCACAGGGGAGCCGCCCCAGGCACCTCAGCACCCACCTTGAAACTGCAACCTCTAATTACACAAGGTGAAGGATCAAGACCCTTCCATGAGGTCTCTTGCAGCTGTTACTTGCCAAAGAGAGAAAGACTTGCTATGTTCTGTTTCAGCAAAGCCAAAACTGGTGCTGCTGTCTGCTACCTACCTTTTAGAGAAAGGCCCACATGGTTAAAGCATTTATCCACAAAGTGGGAAATGCAGGTGTCCTGCATCACAAACTCAGGAATTGCAATACCTCAGCTCCCACTGGGTTGTTACTCCCCATGTAGCGTTGACACTGGGACACTTGCCAGGTGTGTGGTGATATTTTGGAGCATGGGTTGCTATGATCAGATCTCGTTCCTAGTTGGTTTATGAAAGCAGTTGTGAGCAGTTACTCCCACTATTTATTATAATGTAAGTACAAGCTCGTGTACTACCGATTGCCTTCTTGTTTGCCTCTCTCTTCTGCCTTCACCTTTTCTGCCATGACTGTAGATACTACTGCTATATCTCTTGCTTGTTTATCCTGTCCTTTTGCTACTTTTTTTTTGTTACACAATTTTAATATTTTCTTATTGAAAATTCTTGAATATGAGCATTAAAATCCGGTGCAAATCCCTCAGTACATTTGTCCACATCCTACTTTGTTTCACTCTTGATTCTCACTGAAGAACTTCTCTTTGCTGTCAAAATCACTTTTAAGTCTAGCCCCTGTGTATTTACTGAAATGTAAACACAGTTGACAAACATTCATTCCCTTGAAATTATGACCTACTTGCTAATTTACACTGTAGTGAATACAAGTAAAATGCTCTCTTGGTTACACAAGTATATTTGCTTTAGGATAAAGCACACTTGGAAGTGTTTTGTTTAAACAAAGTGATTTGATTAGATTATGGGGCAGTTTTCAAAAGCATCTGATACCCCTGATACTCATTTGATACAGTAACTCTTCCTGTGAATTGCTGAACGCTTAGAAGAAGCAGCATCCCATGGAACAGAAAACTTGACTCATTCATCTGGAAGAAGAACAGAGGCAATTCCACAGATGTTGATAGAGATTCACATGTTTACCGGCTCCTTCTGTAATAGTAGGTGGGTGAGGACTTAGGTGAACAAGCAGACAAAGTTCAGGACTAAAATGCATTTCTGGTTTCTCTCTAGATGGATTTCCTAGTTAGAGGCAAAAATTCAGGACTGATACCTGTTTGCTAGACTTCACTTATTAAACTAAGTCAGACCAATGTGTCTGCTTGCTTGTTGGGTCACGTGTATGTATGCATGCAGAAAAGAAGGAAGATCTACACAAATATTCGAACTGGCTGAGATGCATCTCCATTTTCCAGTTCCTTGCAGCTTCATGCATGATGGTGAGTTCCGTCACCCAGGCAGAACTTTTCTTTCATGAAAACATTGTGTCAGCACTTCTGGTATTATTTGACACCTTCATAGGAGATACATCCCCAGTGCAATAGCTATGATCTTGTTTTGCTGTCACAACTGTACTACTATGACCAGCAGAAGTTACACACAATATATGAGATTCCCTCATCTTCTGCAAGACATGCTCCAGGTTGCATAGAGTGGCCTTACCTATGTCTGTCATAGTAAGGAGCTAGGATTGGCTGGAGTGGACCTGGGAAGTGAAACAGCTGATGCTGAGATCCAGAGTCCACTCTGTACATGCTTGAGGGGAGAGTAACTGAGAACCTGCTCTGTAACAAATGCCCAGTAGCAGTTGAGGTAAGTTAGATTAACTCCTGGAAGACAACTTTGATGTCATTTCATCTGAAAGGAATCTGGTTGACAGGCTTCAAGACTACTTTGCAATACTAAACAAGGGTGGGGAAGATGGGATGAAGCATGAGACTTGCTTCAAATACACATTCTTCAGCTGGACTGAAGTGATAATGTTGCTGTAGCCCTTATACAGCTCAATGTGGTCAATGAAGAGCTTTTGAAGTGCCATCTCCTGCACAGCCAACTGTCTTCCACACATAGATATGCTGCGGAGTGAAACACAGGAGACAGCAGAGAAGGCAAAACTGAGTCTAGCTTTATTTCTGATTTGCTACTGGTGCAAATTTCATGCAGAAAAGTTGGTGAGTATTAGTGAATAAGAACCCACCGCTTCCTCCATATGCTTCAATAAGCTGAAGCCAAAGTCAACACGGAATCTCTCCCATCAAGTTTTATTTTATTCCCCTAAATGACTTTGGTACAGCCACTGCCTGAAAAGAATCAGAAAAAAATAAGATCAACTTGAGAAAAAACAAATGTCCATCACAGTTGTCTCCAACAACTCATGGAAAGCTGTTTGATCAGTATAACCAAGGAAAGCGCCTGGTGTACTTTAGAAGTTCATACTTTCCAGTCTTGCGTAGCCTGATTCAAAACCCACAGAAGGGAGTGACAGCCCCTTTTATTGTTTTGAAGGGGCTGTGGCAATTGTGAACAATTCAGGAAGAATACTAGAAAACTTCCAAAGCGGCTCAACTGGACCATGGGTATTTCCAAGATAATATCTCAGTTACTAATGAGGAAATAAACAATCGAGACATTAACCATTTAATGATCTTCAGGCTTAACTGCAGATGCTGAATGTGTCTTAAAGTGTGTTAAAAATTTTCTGTAGGAGATCAGAACTTCCTTCTTTGTGCAATAATTGGGAAAACCTCTCCAAATATCCACATCTCTAATTCTTCTGCCCCAGTTGGTTGTTAACTCTTCTGTGAGAAGTTGATTTGGATCAGTACTCCTTACACTGCTGTCTTAGCCATGTCAGAGGTTCTAAACATTGTCAGAGGAGTTCACTGAGCACTGGGGGAAAAAATTGAGAAAAAATGCTAAAAAACTGTTACAAAGTGAAGCAATGCACTAAAAAGAAAAATCATATTGAATAGAATTAGCTGCATTAAAATATCTTTTCCTCCTTTAAACATTTGACTGTGAAATTCCATGAGTTTTCTGCCATGAAAAGAGCCACACAAGATAAGCTAAAAGGATGCACACACTTTCAAAAAGTGTCATTGAGCAGACACTCTGGGTTTACAGATCACACGGTGCAAAAGGACACTGCTTTAGTGCCTCTAGGCTCTTCCGAGTTACCAACATAGTACAAGTAACTAAACAAGTAGAGTTAAAAAAGGGAGAAAGAAGGGAAATACTAAATACATTATGAAGCATTTTCTGGTGTAGTTTAATTTGAATTTCATATGTGCGCTGACTGGCAGTAGCACTGTTTCATGTACTTTGCAACTGGAGGCTTAATAGATCAGAGTAAAGCTTAGTTCGTAGGACTGTGTTCACCTCTCATTCAATATCAGTACATGGAAATGGGTCTCTTTGTCCAGTATACTGTGAAGGTACCCATCACCAACATAATCTAGAAGCTTTCAGAAAATGACATTTGCCCTCCTAATCACCTCCCCTGTTGTTGAAAAGAGACAAGTTTATGGGCATTATTCTTGTTAGAGCACAACTGGGAGACAGTCTGAATAAAAAGATGGGTTCCACACTTCGTTCTGAAAGTCACACAGGCAATAATTGTGCTTTTTATTTTCCTATCTAAATCCATGGCCCAGTTTGCCTCCATTAATGTTTTAATCCTCATGGATCCTCCATCAGTAAGTCCACAATTTTCTTCTTCCTCTGGAAAGCCACTTTCATGGGAAACCAGTTTTAGACAGTGAAACAGCATCTTGGGTAATTAAGACTATTTCTAATCAGGCTTTCTAAATGAGGAAAATGACAGTGGGTGATGTATGTGTTCAGTGGAAATCCCATGCAGAGAGATACTGTTTTGGGAGATATGGTAGTTGTTTCCTGGTCAAGCTGTATCCTATTCAAAATTGTGGTAAATAAGACTAAAGTTACAAATAAAGGCCAGATACTGGATGCATTGTGAGTGGTGGTTGTTTGGGGTTTTGTGAACATGCCCATGGACCTTCAAGGGCATTTTGTAATCTGGCTGATCCAGGGCTGCAGCCCAGTCTAAGGTACAGAAGGGAGCACCTGAACATGGATGAGGCTGTGATTCACCCATTTTTCTAACATTTTTGTCCCCCGCCAGAGACAAAGTCCATGCTTTTGAAGTTTTCATGTTTTTAATTTTGCAAAATTTTGGCGGTACAAATCAAAATGGAACAGAGCAGTTCTACATTTGACTCCAGCATTTCATTGCAATTTTAAATGTTTACATTTCATCCAGGAAGAAAACCATACACAAGTGAGATGAACTTTACCTACTTGATAACTCTACACATGACAAAAACTGCAATTTAAGCCTTCATAACTTTGATTGAGTGTCTGTCCTTTATTNAAAGGTGAAAACCTGACCATCAAAAAAGAAAAAAAACCCAAAAACCAAAACAACCAACCCCCCCCCCCCAAAAAAAAAAAAAAAAAGTAGCTACATTTCAAAGTAGAATTGTGAATTGTTTGGATAAAACCCAGTGAAGACGTACAGAGGCTACTGTATGTCAAAGCACCTGCTAAACAAATAAATACAAATTATGTTAATCCTTCCAGTTCTGGGCATTTACAAAAATAAACAAATGTTTTNCTAAGGTACAGAAGGGAGCACCTGAACATGGATGAGGCTGTGATTCACCCATTTTTCTAACATTTTTGTCCCCCGCCAGAGACAAAGTCCATGCTTTTGAAGTTTTCATGTTTTTAATTTTGCAAAATTTTGGCGGTACAAATCAAAATGGAACAGAGCAGTTCTACATTTGACTCCAGCATTTCATTGCAATTTTAAATGTTTACATTTCATCCAGGAAGAAAACCATACACAAGTGAGATGAACTTTACCTACTTGATAACTCTACACATGACAAAAACTGCAATTTAAGCCTTCATAACTTTGATTGAGTGTCTGTCCTTTATTGGACACTTGTTCAAATGCGTTCATAAGCTCTCAGGTTCTGTGTTATAACTGTTGACTGTAAAGTGAGTAACAATAGACTGAGGTGTGTTGTTGGTACAATAAACAGGTTAATCTGGCTAAATCTTTCATTAACATGGAAAGATTTTAGGGCTGTAACATAATTTTTTACCACTATTTAAACAGCTGTATACTGTTCTGTAAAATATAAAGAATGCTTTTGTGCTGAGGTTTAGTTTTAATATGTTAAGTATGTTTCCTTACAGTAAAAAAATCACCTTACAGGACTTTAATGATTATTAATATGCTTTAACAGATCTTTGACTACATGAAACTGCAGCTCAGTCATCTATTGCAAACATTCAAAGTATTATGACAGCGGTGAAATCTGACTTCAGCTTCCTATGTCTACTCCACCTGAGCTAAAAGAAGGTGAATCACAAGGAGTATATTTGCTACTTCATGTAGTATTTGTTGCCAGAATGGTGGACAACTGAGCATCAACAAAGGAAAAAAACCCAAAAACCAAAACAACCAACCCCCCACCCCCAAAAAAAAAAAAAAAAAAAAGAAAAAAC
>VXBJ01000189.1:288495-349485 GCA_013400055.1 Nycticryphes semicollaris | reverse complement strand
TAGTTTTAAAGTTTGATTTTTTTTTTTTAAAACAATTATATTTGCCAAATGCAAATTGGCTGTTATTTTTCAGGGCAGGGATTGTTCTGCGGGTTTTTTTTTTGTTTTTTAATGAGTAATTGGATGCTGCAAAGGCTTAAGATCACTTTCACTTACTGCCTGAATGCTATATCCGCAAAATAGTTACCTTTCTATTTCATAAAAAAATAAGAGAAGTCAGTTTTAGAGTTTTTCTTCTCACCGGCTTCTCAGAATAACTTAATTTGTGAAAGACAATACATTAAAACAACAGCACATCATCTTACTGACCAGGAGACACAGTTTGAATAGGACATAATATACATCTGAAGAATAAAGGCTGGAAGCACATTGATCCTGTTGATTCATGTTACACTGGAAGCTTCTATCAAACATACTGCTGCAAGCAACAGAGTATTACCTGTGCGCTCGTCCTGGCACTTCAGGCACTTGCAGAATGCAAAAAAAACCTCTTTGTTATTACTTGCTTTATTGGGTGCTTCTATGTGTGCCTTCACACGTGAAGGTCTCCTAGGAAGAGAAACAGCATCAGCATTTATGAAGGTCTGCAGAATTAGGGTGATCCTAGTGTTGTGTGTGGTGATTAGGCAGTGTATTGTTAGTTAGCTGTTCTTCTTACACCAGCAACTGACTACACTGCCACATTAGCACATCACTGTTGAGACAAAAATACAAACACTCTTATAAATATCTCATTGGATCCTTAGCTGGTATGGGGCCACCTCCCTTGACTGAGAGGGACTGGGCTAGGTTGTGCATACCGAGTGAATGTAGGCTATAAAAATACGCGTGCCTGTTTTTGACACACTTTCAGACAGCTAATCCAACTGGTTTCTAAAGAATTTACTAAATTATGCAAGTATTAAATAAGAGTTTCAGGTTTGGGCCCTGTGTGAATATGTTTCTCTTGCATCATTAAATGTTTACTGGAGCATTGATGTTGGGGGCTTAGCAGACAAGTATTTCGTGATAATACTTGAATTAACAGGGATGTGTCCAACTGGTGACTGAAACGGATTTAGAATATTTCCACTCCCTGGCAATTTTTTGAAAGAGGAGGTGACAGTTAAATGGTATCTGTTGGAGATAATGAGGATGTGTCAGACCTAAGGAGTTGGGGAAGCATGAGATAGGAATGAAGGAAGTGTTAGGATGAAGGATGCAATGGGTGATGCTCAGATGGAGTTGAAGAAACTTTACCACTAATGGACTGTTAACCTTCTTAAGAGGACAAATTTATCTTAAATTGGTGGGATTGTTTAAGAATCTGATAGATAGGTTTTACTCTGTTTATAGCATTTGCAGTTTAGTATAAATACATAAATATATATCCCATATAAACTGTAAGTTGATATCTATACAAGTATGTATTCATACTATTTTGTGGGTTTTTGACTATAATATCTCAAGGGAGCCTATAGGAGAGCTGGAGAGGGACTCTGTCAGGAAGTGGAGTGACAGGATGAGGGGTAATGGCTTTAAATTGGAAGAGGGAAGATTTAGATTAGATACCAGAAAGAAATACTTTACTGTGAGGGTGGTGAGACACTGGAACAGGTTGTCCAGGGAAGTTGTGGGTGCCCCATCCCTGGAAGTGTTTAAGGCCAGGCTGGATGGGCCTTTGAGCAACCTGGTCTAGTGGGAGGTGTCCCTGTCCATGGCAGGATGGATGGAACTCAACAATCTTTAAGGTCCCTTCCAACTCTAACTGTTCTATGATTCTGTGATCTGCTTGTGTAAGTGTTCTAACTTCTAACTTTCCAAGTCTTTGCAGATTTGGCAGTTAAGGATGCTTTATTTTCCATAGGTGAATGGAAAATTACTTTTTTTTTTAAGTTGCTTTTGAATTTCTCACCTTTTTAATACAGTTAACAGGTTATCTTTGTTGTAAAGTGTTTTGAAGCACTTCAGGTATTTTCAATCACTGCTAGTCTTTGAACAGAACAGCACCAGCACTACTGCTACCAGTGCTTTTTTCATGTAGAAAGCTATTCTGAGATACTGTTTGCCCTTGTTTCTATTCTCTCAGCCCTCCTTTAAGACTTGGACAGCTGGAATGAGATTCCTTATTCCAATTCACTGTATCTCTTCATCAAATAGATAAATCAAAGCACTTGGCATTTGAAACACAACAGTGAAATAGAACTGGAAATGGGCTTGCAGTTACACGCTGAACTGGGGAGATTGCAAGGTGGGAAGAGTGGGGCTTCTGCCTCTACCTGAAGACTGCTGTTTTATTCCAGAGATGTGAGGTAGATGGCTGGGGAGCAGTGCCTTGGACTGTCTCAGAAAGATGTCCGTCAGAGTGCTAGGCTGTTGATTATTGTGCCCCTTGAATCCTGCTGTAAGTAACCACGGTGAGAAGACTGGGAATCCAGCAGGAGATGAGCTCACAGCTGAGGCACCATACTGCAGCACTAATGCATGGAGAAAGCTAAAGAGGTTAAAGGTGTTGCTGTAAAGGTGAAATGTAAAATTCATGACAATACAAAGCAGGCAAGAAAACATTTTTGCAATTTTTTCTTTTAATAATTTTATTTTCTACGTATAGTTTTTTTTACAAGTAAGTTGACAGCTTCACAACTCAGTAATTTCCCTCGAGAATGTATGGCAAAGCTAGTATCTCCAGCCATCTTGGTCTCTAAAACCCCTGGTATGATAACTCTGGGGCTCAGGTTTTTCAGTCAGGGCAATTATATGTTAATGGGCTATCAAAATCTATTTGTTACTTGTTATATGGTAAATAAAACTCTTCTGTGCAAATACCGAGTAATTTATCAACAAGTTTTCTTCTTAGCTATCTTCCTGCTGGTGATAATCGTAATTAGCTATCGTCAGGGATTTAAAGAAACATCCAGGAACGTTATGCAAATGGAAGGTCCGTCCCTGCAAGGTACTGGCTGCCTTGCCATTCTAAGTAACCTCCGTGGTTGCAGGAGCCAATCCAACACTAATAGACATAGTGTAGCTGAAAGTGCTAACACCGAAAAGAAGTAACATTACCTGATGGTTTAGCTTCTAGCAGCATTTCCCAGGAATGTAATAAGGCTGTGGACCTGTGCTGTTGAATAGGTTCACAGTGTGAATGGCTTTTTCAGAGGTCTTCTCTTTTTTTCATGATAATCTGCCTGATTAATGATGCTACTTCTGGCTTGATACTTTCTATGGGCTCTTCAGGTCTCCAGAATTTCACAACTTTACCCTCAGGGCTGACAAGGTACTTCCAGAAATTCCATCGGGGCTCTTTCTTGGAAGAATCTGTAAAAATGGCATGAGATCATTTTATTGACTTATACTTGTCAATGTTTCCTTACCCTGCTGTGATGCTTCAACTATTTATGCTGAAGTAATCCCACTTTGTTCTTTGCTAGCATTCTAGGCATGGATTTACCTGTTGGTGTTAATGATCTGTAAAGTGGGAAATGAATGACGCTCTCCCCTTGTGAAACTGTTTGTAAGTTCCTACTTTTACTAAGCTCTCCTTCCTAGGGAGGAGGATACGAGGGCTGAATACTTATATATGGGGAATCCCCAGTTTTATCTTGGTTTAAGGGAAGTGAAATGGGAGCAGGAAGTCATACTGGTGGTGGCTTAATGCATCTGCTTTCATCTCATGAGGCAAACCCTTGCTAGTATCTTTGTTATCATGAATACTTGGCAAGATAATTTCTGAGGTCAAGGGGCTATCAGGAAACTATGTGGCTCCAAGAGGAGGCAGAAGCAGTTTCTCGACTCTGGCCTTGTCCTTGGAGAATCTCACAGGTTTTAGAGGGAAATCTCTTTTTGAAAGAACCAGAGGAAAACTAGGAGATTTTGACTGGTGTCCAGTGGGGAACAGTACTGAACCCTCAATGGGCTGAATTTTGCCATTGGACTACGTTTGTAATATCACACCAGTAAGGAGCCACCGTGGCAAGCAAATTGGTGTGGTTAAAGTGCATGTCATGGAGGCTCTGGCCCAGCTAGTTCTGGTATCTAGTATCTTTGCTGAGTTGTGAATCTAGGATCACTCCTGAAGTAACATAACCCCATCTCTGAATATTTTTCCAGTGTTCATTAACACGTATGAGTAGCTCAGATGAAGTACAAACACATAGGAAGCTGGACATTATTTGAGGAAAAGTGAGACTACAAACCTTACACTGGCCCACCAAAATGCCTTACAGCTGTGAAAGCTCAGGAAGCAGTTGTGTGAAGGCCTTGGCACCATGTTTATGCTGCCAGTGGATTCTTTTTGCACTAGCCTATCTGACAGTGCTGGACAAACTGTAGCTAGCAGCCACAGTCACAAGGGGATGTAGCATGAAGGTGTTTCAACCTTCTGATTGTCGAGACAGCTACATGAAGAAACCAGGTGCTTCTTTAATTGAAGACGCTCAGTAATTTCATGCGAAGCAGAGGAATGCAGCAAAATAAGGACCTTATTCCGAAATATTTAAGTACCAGAGGATCTTTCTCCTTCTTTCGGGTGAATGGAATGTCAGATAAGAATTGCCGAAGTAAATATGGCTGTTCTGTTTTTTTTATAGGTATTAACACCTGATACTGATGGCACTGGTAGAATGCAGATTCATCCCACCCAGCTGGTGCCTACGTGCTCTAGTCTCCTCTATAGTGAACTGAGAGGCACTTCCAGAAGGCATCCAGCAATTGGACTGGATGTCAGGCAACTCAGAGCAGCAAGGCACTACCTGAGGTCTTTGGTGACATGGCTAAGGGGAGGTAGGAAGAAACGGTGACAGTGGTGACCACTTAAATGATGCCTAAATGATAACTTACAAGTACATAAGAGGCATTCACAGAGGATGTGGCAAGCAGCAACAGACAAGCGGTGTAAGAAAAATTTCATTTAGATGTTGAAATAGCTTTCTGACAAGAAGAGCTGAGCTGTGGAGAGCTGGGGCAAACTGTGAGGTTTTGAATTCTTCCATTCTGGTAGTCGGGAGAAGCACATATAGTACTGATTGGGGTAAATATGATCCTATCTTGGGACAGGGAGATGGAATACAGGATTGGGCCTCTTCCTACCTTATTTTCTAGTTAAAATGATGTGATAGATAAGTATTGTGTTCTAATTATCTTTTATTTCACATATCAGTGTTTGTTATGGGTCAAACTCTTGGCCAAAGCTCAGGAAAATTCAGAGAGGCTTCTAAAATTGGTTTGGGTTTGTGGGCTCTTTGGTGAACTGAAGACAGTTTCATTTAGCTTGTAAGGGTATGTGGCTTTAAGTCAGTAAATGCTTACTGTAACAGAAGTATGGGGGTGTGTGGGTTTTGCAGCCTGGACCCTGAAGTTCACAAGATAAATTAAAACAAATCAGTGATTATAAATAACTACAGTATATATAATCGAGATTTACAATATAGTTTATATAAGGGGAGACATACGATTCTGCTAAAACAGGAATCTTCTTAACTGTGTGTGTTTATGTAAAACCTTCCATTAATTTAAAAACACCCCACCCCCCCGTTACATTTTTGTCCATGAGAAGTGTTGTTTTTCAACAAAATTTACGTAATTTTAAATGGGATTTTGTAGATGGGAGTCTTTGCACTTAAGTTTATACATCTAGAAAATGGGTATCTCTAACTGGGCTGGTCACAGTATTCAGTTTTTATAATCAGTGGGAAGAAATTGATGCTTTCAGGGTAAAACTCTTCTAACCATATTTTTGGTGTCCACATTGGCATGAGATGAATTGAATGCTGAGTGCCTGTTTCTCTCCATAGACTATGAGGACTATAATATTTCCTGATACACACAACAGAGTTTAGGGAGAATACCATGGTTAGAGGCAGTACGATATATAAAAGAAAACAGTTACCTATTAGAAATTTAAAGGCAGGTTCTGCTTCTGATCCTAGGATCTTGATTTTGTGGAAAACAGGGAAAGTTACTCCATAGTTTCCTCTGGCAAAGGATTCTACTTCCTGGCTTGAACTAGGCTCTGATTCTCCGAACTGGTTGCAGGGAAAAGCCAGCACAGTGAAGTGGGAGGGACCAAACTCTCTGTGTAGTTCTTGCAGCGCGATGTAATTTTTGTCTGTGTGTTGGCAGTAACTGGCCACGTTAACAACCAAAGTTGCCTTCAGAGAAATCAAGATATCATAGTAAGAAGGAAGATAGTAATAGAGATGTCATAGAGATTATAATTAAGTCTTGAAATGGCATCTCCTACTACCACAATTGTTCCTGCCCAATGGCTAAATTTAATGTCTGATCATAATTTCATTAAACAGATAAGGATGATGGTAGCTTAAGATACTTACTTTCAGACAGCCTGTTTTAACAATCCAGAAAATGTATAAACTTAAGCTTACAGCTTTGTTTAAATATAAGCACGTAAAAATCAGATATTTAGGACAGACACTAAAATCCTATTTACTAGAGCAACTTCCAGAAGTCAACACAATGCGCTACTATTCTTAACTAAGGTTAAAATGCACAAAGTATATTGATAGGCTCTATTGATTTATAATAAAGACTATGAAGCTGCATTTTTCTTGATTTATTAAATCTAATACTTAATTCCTGGAGCAGGCCTAGATAAAATAAATTTCTGTCTAGTTGACTGTTTGAGGAACAGGAATTTAGTGCAAATCTCTGATGAAAATTCTTACAACCAAACTTTTTGTTAACATACAAACAGAATCCTGTTTTTCAGTAAAGATTCAAGACAGAGATATAATGAAGTTGTAACTTACTTTCCCTCTGTACTTCTCCAAAGAAACGATCCTTCCTTTTGAATCCTTGACTTCGAAAGAATAAAAATCTCTGATTTTAGGTTTAAAAAACCTGAGTTGCAGCAGGCAGAGAACGGCCGTACACAAAACCATCGACAGAAAGACAACAAAGACCCTTGCTTTGGGCACTGAGTATTTCAGTGGATAAGTAGTTGTGAGAGGCTCCATTTTCGAATCTTTGGGAGAGGAGGCTGCGCAGGCCTGGAATGTGAAGGAGGAGCTGAAATATGAAACTCCCAGCTTGGGCTAGAAAGAAAAGCCTTCATTTTGTCCTTTTTTGCAGAAGTGGCTGTGTTTCTTCTGCTGTGTTTCAGACCTCTTGAGTAAAGTGCAGAAATCTCTCTGGCTGGGGAAAAAAAAAAAAAAAGAAAGGTGGGTTCCCATCACTTAAGGATGCTGATTGCACCCTGTCTTGAGAGGGGCCTCTTTTGTGGGTCTGTAGGGCATCTCTGGCACATCCCCTGGGCCACTCAGGTGTCCCTGGCAGCAGCAGACAGCTATGCTATCAGACAGACCTGGAGAAGCAGTTTGGGGCCAGCTTTTTAGGTTGGAGCAGGGAGCAGGGCAATATAGCAGAAGCCACCCACTTTGCAGCTTCTGTCTTGCTTCTCATCAGCTGCTGTGGGATTGCAGGCAGATTTGTTGGTAAAACATGCACAGAGGCAGGGAAAAACTCCTTGTTTATAGGCTGGCATAAAGNTTTTTTTTTTTTTTGGTAATGGAAGGGGCAGCTGATGATGGAAAATAGGTTGCTATTTTTACTGCTACTGGCTAGCTGGAAACTATATGCTGAGGTGTCAAGATGGAAGGTTTGCATGAGAGAAGATAGAATTAGCTGAGAATCTTGGGTGTAAGCCAGTGGTGTTTGGCTGAGGCAGTTGTGAAAGGCTCTCTGAACTTTAGAGCTACCCAAGTCTGGTGTCTTATCTGTCTTCATTTTATTGTTTTATATTTTAAAAATGTTTGCCTGCTGCTCTTTTACTTTCCGAGGATATATCAACATATAATGGTTTCAACTCAAGTCCAGGATAAACAAAATTTTCTCTTTTTTCATGTATTCCCTTGCTCAGTTCTTCCCCTCTCTTTCTGTCCATTTGGTATTCTCTCTCTTCCTCTCAGCTTTCGGGATTTTGTTTTGTCCTTACATTTCTGTTCATGGGCTTTTTTAAGCTATTGCTTGTCTTTCAGCCCGTGTTGTTTGTCAGGCTCTGCTAACTCTTTTTTTCCTCCCAGTCCAAATGACTATTGAAGAGTGATTTCTGTCTCAGTTGTTTTTCTTACCACTCTTACTTTTTGCTGCACGCAGAGGCTACATTTTAAAGGATGAAAATAAAATGGGACTTTCTCAAGATGAAACCTGGAATCCATCGGTCTGTTGCTTTTCAGTGACTCTAGGATCACCTTAACTATACTTCATTTGTACAATATCATAGTAGTATGGTTGACTGTTTCTATAATGTTCTCTAATAGTAAGGTCCATGTTAATTTTATTTAACGAGACTATATAGAGAGTTTCACACAGCTGTACATGACAAAGAGATGCTTAGGAAGTATTGTGAAATTTCAGTATTTGTATGAGTGTTTCCTGTGATCTGAGGATGTGTGAGGCTTGCTGTCTGCCTTGCAGTGAGTGAGGGCCATGAGTATGGTGTTTTGGCACTGGAGACAGAAAAGGTGCACACTTCTGTGCTGAAATGACCAAAGCTGTACACATTAAGCCAGCACAGGTGACTAATGCTGACTTTTAAAGCAAGTTTCAAGGTGTTTGGTTTCAGAAAATCCATGCGAGATCCTGGTGTCTAAGTTATTTGTCAACAGCTTGTAATTTGCATCTAATATTATTTCAGAAATAAACAAAAAAATAAGTTACGAGGCTTAATATAGTGGAAATGTTTATGGGAGTACCTAATAATGATCCAGAAGCCTATTATACTTTCTGTGCTTCCTTACTGTTGTTACTTTCACCTAAAACATTGCTTCAAAACTCTGAAAAACAAAATCTTGTGTTCAGTATTATCTAGGCTCTTACATTCACATTTTCATCCATTCTTATGCTTTTATGATACACTCTTACATTCTTATGCACAAAATTGCTGTGTGAATGATCAGGTGCTGAAGGCCTGAAGATGCCTTGGACCTTTCAAAGGCCACTGCTGGAGCCTAGTCCATCAGCGACACAAATTTAGGTTTCTTCTCTGCCACGGGCTTGCTGCGTGACAGTTGATTCAGGGGTACTTATCTGACCAGAAACAATTGGTTTTTTTTCTGTTCTTCACCCCTCACCTTTGCCACCCTCAGCCCAACACCCATTCCCATGGCCTGCTGGCTCTGAGGTGGCACGGGAAAATCTGAAACTGTGAAGGGACTGAGGAAATATTCAGTCATGATTAATTGTGGTGTTTTGTCTCCTTTCACTTGTGCAGGTCCCAGACGTGGAAAGGACCACGTATGCCAAGTTTAAGAGCTCGATTAAGAGGAAGCTGGCGGCCAGGGCACCGGTGGCGAGCAGCCCTATTGTCACAAGATGGCAGCAGCTGCACGCAAGAGGCGGCCCCGCGGGTCTGACCGGGCCTTGTGCCTCCGGTGGCGCCCAGCTCAACAACTCGCCTGGGAAGGCTCCAGGTCAGACAGAATGCAAAGGAACATTCTCGTAGAGAGGGTGGCCTCATGCAGGGACTTCTGAAATGACCCGGAGCGGTGAATTAGTGTAAGGCATGGGTTGGTGTCCCGTTGTCAAGGGCTGTGGGTATGGGCAGCACGCAGCAGCAGCCATCTGTGCCCAGCTTCACAGGCAGAGCAAGCTCAGGGCCACAGTCCTCTTGGCAGGAGGACACGGCAGTCATGAGAGTAAAGCTGGGCCCAAGGTCCCTGCTCCCAGTGCACAGACAAGCTAGGGTGACAGGTCACACAGAGAGCTGACATCAATTTTGGAGTGAAAGAAATTAGGGACATGAAAGCTTCATCCCCAGCCAAGGCATGCCTGTTGCAGACCAGCCTTTTTTCCGTTTGGGGGCTGTATTGGGATGGGTTTCATATGCACTGGGGTGTAACAATGCACAGCGTTTGTGGCTGCAGTTTCATATCTGGAATAGTTAACAGTAACTAACAGCAGAGCAGGAGAATTCCTATAGGCCTTTCTCCTTCTCTTCTGCTTCTTTCCCTTACTGCAGACTCAGCCATAACTGCAGCATTTGAACTAGGCTGCATGGCGGTACGTGGTATAGCATACACTCACTGAAGGAGAAGCTTGCCCTGCATTATTGTGTCTCCGGCAATATTTAAGGCTTCAGATGTTGACAAAGGGACAATGGCCAAGGGACACTCACACTCAGTTTGCCTTAGGGAGAGACTCACCTGAGGGTCATTTAGAGCACAGTTAAAACTTTCAGAAGTCTGACTGGGTCTGGAGAAGAACTGACTCTAGGGGAGGCTATTTCTCTCCAAAAACAGCAGAAGGGTGAAATAAGCCAGGGGATAGTGTGGAAGGATTTACATGGGCCCTGTTTGAGAGCTTCCTGGAAGATCTAGGGAACTAAACAAGGCTCACATCTTGATTAGTAATTTATATATTTAGAGAGCAAATAAAATGTGCTGTTTAGTGTTTGGGATGTGTTCCTATGATTGCCATCCATACCTGTTGTTCAGAAAGTGCAGTTCTGTCTTCTGCCTAGCAGAATGCCAGAGCTGTTAGTAGTACATGCCCATCTCTAGGAAACTCAGGTTCTAAGGCAGAGTGAAGTCTTTCCTGCCTCAGTTTTAAAACAGAAAGTCCTGTATGTTGTCTCCACTGGCAGCGGTGAAAGACTGTATGGTTCTGGGGAATCAGATACTGATTTTCTATTGGGTTGAATCTTGTGTAACCTGTTAATAAATCTAAGGCAAGATATGAGCAACAGTAGTAAACAGGCACACTTTATAAAGGGTATGATCAATCTGACCTTTTTTTGACATCTCTTTTAGGATACAATGAGTAGTGCTATAGAAATGTCTCTTTTTCTTCACTGACAAAAGGAAAGCAGGATGACTGGTTTAGATGTTAATGTTTGCATTGTCCCACTTAGTGTGTCAGATTTGCTGGTAGAGAACTGCTACTATGAAATCAGTGCTACTCTGAAACATGATTGGCAAATATCCCTGTGTATGTTTTTTAATGCTATTGTTTTTATTAAAATTGCTTTCCAGCGATGCTTCAGGTGCCTAAGAAACTCTCCATCATGAGAACTGTAGTGACTCTACCTAGCAGTCATGCTGCAGCAGACTTGGAAGGGAGGAATAGAGGGAGAGCTGAAATGGAAAAGAAACGGGTGAGTAATGCAACATTCAAATGGAGCTGTAGGGTATTTGCTTTCCTGACTTCCCCCCAGCCCCTTTGTCTTTGGCCTGGAATCTGTTAGGCTGATACCACCTTACTGACATGGAGAACAGTAAAAAGAAGAGGTCCATTTAGGAAAGATCTGCTAGAGAAATGTAAGGAGCAATTGCTTCATCATTTATTTGATTCAGCTTCTCTCCCCTTCCTCCAGGCTATAGTCCTGCAAACTAAAATCAAAACTAAGCTAATGAAGCCCTCAAGATATTTTGGTTACCTCTGAGGGAAAATGCATATTGTAAAAAATACGCACGAAAAACGTGAATGACTCGGGTTTCCACTTACTTTAATAACCACTATGTGTGAAGAAGATCACTTCTTCAGTTGTGCAGGATATAGCTGGTCATTTTGACATTCATGACAGAATGATATGCTATGAAAAATTTACCCAAAAGTAGCTTTCTGAGATGAAAATATTTTGTCATGACAACAGAAGGTCAGATTCTTGGCCCAGGATCAAAGAACTCATGGAATCTACCTAACATGGCACAAAGACTTCAGATCGTGTCTCAATTATGTGTTACTTTCTATTGCTGTACACTTTATTCCTTAATTTTTCTCAGTGGACACCGACACATTAGATTTTTTTTCTTTCTGGGCATTCTCTATTGCTTTTTTGTCATCTTAAATAAGCCTGTGCTCCAACCACCCATCAATTCATTTGTGCTAACTTCTTGCAAATTGACTTTCCATGTTAAGCATGTTACTATCATAACATTACACTCAAAAATAGCTTTCTATTTTAGTGCTGTCTAACTGTGACTGGTCCTATAATAAGTTGTAAACTTTTAGTCAGTGACCATGCTTTTTCTTGTGCTTTCCTTTCCTTGATTGCACCAGTTGCAAGGTCAGTACTGAAGATGCTGATAGATGTTTTCTTGTAATTACCTTTTTTGGCCATAACTGTTGAGTAAGGGTTCTTCAAAGATGCATACCCAATAACCTTGCTTATAGTGATTTATAATCCTTAATTAATATTACTGAGAAGTTTCTGTGAGGGTATCAGGCTCAACTCTTAAGAAAAGGAGGTAATGTCAGGACAGGTGGGCTAGCAGGCTTGTTGATTGGTATCTTCTAATAATTGTACTCAAGGATCATTAGATACATGCTTTTTACATCATTCTGGAAAAAACTGGTCCTTGGGGCAAGCAATTTCCTTTCTAAGTAAGCAAAATACCCTGGAAAACCTTCCTTTCAACAACAGTTCATGGCTTGATTGGAAAGTCTGTGAATTTTAGAATTGTTAAAATATGCATCTCAATGAGTTCAGAAGGTTTTGGGGAGAGCCTTATAGCAGCCTTCCAGTACCTAAAGGGGGCCTATAGGAAAGATGGTGAGGGACTGTAGTAACAGGGTGAGGGGTAATGGATTTAAACTGGAAGAGAGTAGATTTAGATTAGATACTAGGAAGAAATTCTTTACTGTGAGGATGGTGAGGCACTGGAACAGGTTGCCCAGGGAAGTTGTGGATGCCCCATCCCTGGAGGTGTTCAAGGCCAGGCTGGATGAGGCTTTGAGCAACCTGCTCAAATGGAAGGTGTCCCTGACCATGGTAGGGGGGTTGAAGTATACTGTNATGCATCACAGGATACGGTTGGCTTTCTGAGCTGTGAGTGTACATTGCTGATTCATGTCGAGCTTTTAATTTGCCAGTACCCCCAACTCCTTCTTTCAGAGCTGCTCTCAATCCCTTCATCCCCCAGCCTGTTCTGATAATGGGGGTTGCCCCAGCTGAGATGCAGGACCCTGCACTTGACCTTTTGGTACCTCATGAAGTTCATGTGGGCCCATATCTTGTACTTGTCCAGGTCTCTCTGGGTGGCGTCCCGTCCCTCAGGCACGGAAACTACACCACTCAGCTTGGTGTCACCTGCAAACTTGCTGAGGGTGCACTTGATCCTACTTTCTGGGTCATTGATGAAGATATTAAACGTTACTGGTCCCAACGTGGACTGTGTGTCAGTCTTCCATCTCTACAGTGAAGTTACTTACCTAGAATTAGGCTGTAATTTACAAGCAGGAGTTGAGTTAGAACTAAGATATTCCGAGTTCTGCATCAAGGACCACAACCATTTCATAAAAGTATGATGTGGGGGTCTTTGAAATAACACTGTGGGATGACCCAAAATCCAAGTTCTTCCTAAAACATAAAAAATTTAGAAGTCAGAAAATCTATTAATCTTCCTAGATATAGTAAATAATGACTATTAAATTTTTGCTGCCTGGTAGCACTAAGGGATGGGGTCCACTGAAAAGAAAAATTATTCTCACATTCCAGTGAATGTGTGTGGTCTGTGGTGTCTTTGTGGGCCAAAAGATTACTTCCTTATATACACAGTTGGTTTTCCATAGAAATATCTGCATTTATATTAGGGGGACACAGATCCAAGCAATCTGATAAACTTTCTGCCAGGTTGTCTAAATGAATCATGTAGAAAATGCCTCTCAAAGCTGAAGGCCTGCTTTAGAACAGCTGGGATATATAAAGAAGGAAGAGTTTTTTCCCCAGATATGTTTTTGTAAGACATTTCTTATCATGGGAACAGGGTTTTGAAGAAGTACGCTGAGGGTGCTTGGAAGGTTAGATTTCACAGACATTGGAGGACGAGCATACTAATTTTGAGTGGCTGGTAAAAATATCAGCTGCATTTCCACCTGATTGCAAATACAGACCAAACAGACAACTGACATTTAACCTGGGGGACGTCGTGAAGAAATGTGTATTAGTAGGGATTGGTGAAGAGATTCGTATCCCCTGTGAGGTGCTCTGAGTCTTTTCTTGAATCTTGGCTAATGTCCTAAGCAAATTTTTTTTCTTCCAAAAAAGAATCAAGTTCCAATAACAATTCAGATCTGCCTTTTCTTACCTTTGTCTGCTGCGTCATCTGATTCTTTGTCACCTAAGGGAATTATAAGGTAAATGAAAACATTTTATTCCCCTGAAACACCTTGTACATATTTTCAGTTTCATATAGTAATTCTGGTTTAAGGAATGAGATCATGGAGTCCAAGTTCTGCGACCCTGGTTTGAGAGAGGACTCTGACATCCAGCAGGTCTCATGCTGGAATCAGTAGCCCTGCTGTGTATGCACCACACAACTGACCTTCCCTCACAGAGCAAGCCTGAGGCATCAAGCTTACAGTCGGCAGGTAGAAAATGCCATTGTATGATGGTAAAATAAGCCCAAATGCCAGTTCAGAAGAGGAAGAGAGGGCATTAATGTTTGGCAGGTGACCTGTGGTAGTACCTACATATATAGAGGGCCTGTGGTCTCTTCCACTGATAAAATGGCCTTGTTCAAACAGCTTTCCTAAAGTTTATGTGATCATTAGCAGTGGATTGATGTTTTATGGAAGGAAAGGTGGTGGCTCAAGTTAGAGCATGTGATTTGGACACCAGTATTCTGTATTTGTTACTGATCTTCCATCCAAGACACAAGCTGTTTTGAAGCTTTTATGTAAGGAATGTTAAGCACTTTGATGGGTGTTGTGTTATCCATGATGCTTACATTTTTGACAGATTTCTTCATTCAGTCATGTGTTCACTTCAATGTATTGGCAGAAGCGTCCTTCTCAGCGTCCAGTGGCCCAGGAGGCTGGATCTAGCATTGCAAAACGTGGTGACATGAAGGTCTGTGAAAATACCAATTGCATCTGGAAAGGTATGTTCCAATATAGCAAATACTGTCATGCACACTGAACAGTAAGGTACAGGAGGCTGCATCTATTCTGGAAAAACAAGTGCATCCACCCGTTTCAGCAAGTGTTACACAGCACTACAAAGTGGCTGAGATCGTACCTCTCGGGGCTGCATCTAGAGTTCCCTCTGCCTGGGAAGAGATAGGATTCCACCTCTTCCAGTGTGGTACGTGGGTCTCCTGTAGGCCCCATCTGATGCATTAATGGCCTGAAAAACATCATTTTCCTTTCGTCTTTTCAGTTTTAGAATCCTACAAATAATGTGGGGTTATGCTGCAGAATGGGCACAAGATATCTATCATATGGAATGTTGTGTAAGTAGGAGTGTAAGACATGCAGAGATGGTGGGGTCCTGCTCCTACCTGTAGGGAAAGGTACCTGGAGCACACTGTCGCTAGTACTGCCCCTGGTACTGGGGTGTCATCTGCTGGGGAGTTGGTTAATTTCCTCCAAAAGATATCTTAGGAATGAATGAACATAAAGGAGTGTGAATGATCAGGTGATTGGAAAAAAGGTGGGATGTTTCCAATCATCAGGTGATTGGGAAACAGGGTTATTTGAGTATAAGGCAATTAATTAAATATCAGACCAGTGTTTTGTTGCCTTCTGTCTTGGACAGATGATTTGCTTTGGTTATCTGTCTATGTATGATGGGTTCTTGCCAGTCAGGGCCTGATTCATGCTCATGTAGAAGTGAGAAACAGCTTCTTTATGCATCCGGAGTTCAAGTCCTGTAGAAGAAGTTGGGGGCTATGTGACAGATTCATATAGTTCTGTGATGTTCTTCTCCATGCAAATAAGACTCAATTCAGAGCAGTCAATAGCAACAGTGTAGGGATTAGTCAAAGTGTTTTTTTTTCTTGATGGCAAATGAATACAGGTATTAAGGATACTGGGTTTTATTCCACCCACCTGCTTGTTGATCAAGTGGTGTGATGTGACAGTACTGACTTTGTACCACTTCCTGAGTCTTATTTTGAGAAGTAACACAAGCATGTGAGAGCTGAAATCCTACCGTAAGTCAGTGATATTTATTAGTACCCAGGCAAACAATACAAAATGATGTAATGAAGCTTAATTTCCACTCATTAAAAAGGCTGTTGTGCACATGCATACATCTATGAAGTATGTGAATAGAGCTGAAAGTGTGATCAGTATGAATTCAGGGTAGATGGATTACTCCTGAGAGAAGAGAAATCTGAAATGAGTTACAGAGATGATTTTAGCATTTGTATCTTGCTGATTAACACCAGCTACCAATGTTAAAGAAGAAAAACATCTTCAGAGTGTTTCAGAAGTATTGCCATTCATCCAACTGTTACAATTAAGTGTATTAGTTTTCCTGAATTACTGTAGTTGGCTGGGTTCAGAAAGGTTTGGTGAAGTTTTCAAAAAATAACAAAAAAATCTAGGTATTATAAATAAAGATTTTTCTATACAGAGAAATGTAATTTCAGTAATATTAGACAATTTTATGGTTAAAATGCAATGTTACATATCCCATCGGGCAGGTCTGAGAAGGTCGTTACAGCAAGACTACTTGATTGTTTAATTGTGCAGAATTTTAGATACAAAAGAAAATCACTGTGGGCTGCTGCTTGCTTATCCTCAGTCTTTATTTGGTGAGAGAAGGGGTACCATAGCTGAGACGGGAAACATTCGTTGTCTGGCAGAAATGAATTCTGGATTAGGGGGAAAGATTGAGGACAGTGTAGGGAAGGACTGTGTGAAGTAAGTTCTCACAATTTGTCATTGGACTTCCATGTAGGATGTCTGTGTGTTACAGAGTTACAGAGTACAAAAACTTTGTCATTGCTGAAATGTTTTGAACAGAAAAGGTTATAGGTGGTAATATCTTCTCCCCCTGAAACTTTTGATACTTGTTCTAAGTACTCCTTTCTGCAAAATAACACAAAAAGAAAGTCAAAACAGAGAATGGCACAGAAATGTGGATCTCCAGGTTCATGCTCTGCACATCACATCAAGATAATTTCTTACACATAAACACCTAGAATTAAATGATTCATAGTGCTAATGATCTGGCTTTTTTCCTGTGATGTTTAGGAGTCCTTGCAGCATAATGTAGACAAAGACTACAAAAGATGAGTCTTCTGCTTGCTCATGCTTGTATTTGCTTTTGTTTCTCGCTTGTGTTGTCACAAGCTGCATGTGCTTTAAAAACCTTTTCCTGTGGTTAATTATTGGTGGGGGAGACCTTTTGGTGGGAAGTTAACAGAAGGCGGCTGAGACGTTAATTGCTGTATGGGGTGGTTTTGAAGTGGGAGAGCACGTATGAAATGTTTTGCTACTAACAACTTCTGACAGAAAACTAAGGTGAAAAAGAATAAAACCAACATGTTCTGTAATGATCTGTAGTACAATTTAAACAATATAGTGTATTCTGTTCTAGGTGACTAAATTCATGGAGGCTTGAAAGAGGTGGTAGAAGGTGGCTTTTAGCTGGTTTAGTGTCTAGTGTTTTGAGCCTACCCAGGATAAATTAAACCCTTTTGGCCTCCTCTGACCATGGAGAGACAAAAATGCAGTGAGAATATGAAAGGCTTAGGCCTGAGAAAAACTGGTGATGTTTTGCATTACTCATTTACCTGTGATGAATCTTCAAATACAGGATGCCGAGAGGGTACCCAGAATGAGTTTAGAGCTGCCATCATCCTGAAGCCTTCCATACCACTGGAGCCAGAAATGAGGCTTCATATCACTGGCTTGCGCAATGATTACTGTAAGTTCATTTCTCCTGTGTGGTGGTTTTTGCAGAGACGCTTCAAGAAAGGTAGTGAAGGTCTCTCCCCTTCAGGTAAAATGGAAACTCTGCAGGACACATGCATGATGTAATTTTTCTTATAAGGATACATCGTTGAAAACTGCGTGCCCCAGGATGGAGACATGACTGATCAAACCCTAGAACCAATACTACCTAGCTTTCATGCAGTTTCCTTCCATTATAGATCTCAATGCAACTTCCAAATCAAACCAATATACTTACCTCTGCTTAATTAAGTTATACATTTCAGCTATCAGCCTTGGCTATCTAGAAGCCAGTCAACACATAGCAGCTTTATTGAGCAGACTTTTAAATCTCTTATTTCGAGAGACATCAGTGACCTTATTTATGGCTTGTATGGTAGATACCTTCTGAACTAAGTTCTTACTTATGTCTTTTGTGGTGCACAGGCAAAAATTAAACGTTCACAAGGTGAACGTGTGTGGATCGATAGTGTACAGCAGCAAATAATACGTTTTAACACTTGATAAGATCTAACAAACAACTTTGTATGTGCAAGTGTTCATAAATGTCCCATGGAGGTTCTTTCAACATATCCTCGCAAATGTTCCTGTATGTCTATGAAGAGGAAAAAGGTTTGTTTGTATGATTTACACTGATTGTGCACAAGGTGTGTCCTGACAACAATGGCACTAATATAAGTCTTTGGAAGTAATTTCTAAATACTTATTTCTGGCTGCAACAACCAAGGCTGTAGTGAAACAGCTCACTGATGGATTCAGCTCTTCTTCAGAGTGATTTTAGTTACCAAAATATGATGTCAGATCTTGGACTGTGGTAACGATCTTCTGTGCTACAGGGATTATGCAAAATGACTTTTTAGCTGTCCTAAATAGACAGCTGAGGTTTCCCTTGATGCAGGAGAATATCCTGGGTTAGTATTAATTGTTGTATACCAACTTCTGGCCTGCCTGACGTAGCTGGCTGTTCTGGGGCTAATTGCTACAGTGACTTGCTTTGCCAGGGTCTGGGAGTACAGTGCACCCAACATCAGGCCTGGTGGAAGCAGTGTTATTACATCACATGCTTGCTCTGAAGGTGAGGAGCAGAATTCCCCTAATCCTTTCTGCATTTTTTTTCCTATCACATGCAGAGTAAATGTTATCATTAACCTGAGGAGGATGACACTGTTGCATATAGACAAACCAACTAACCTTGGTTTGTTAGAGATACTCTTCTTTGTGTAGGAGGAATACTTGATAGTAAGGGTTTCATAGAACCATTCTCTTGAAGGTTTTCCACACCTATTCGAAAAAAAACCAATGAAGCCTCTCTTCCCCCAAACCATGCTCCCTCCTAAACCATCTTGTTATGTACAAACTTTCTTTTTGCGGTAATTTTTAGTAGCTTTCTTCTAGATCTAAACATACTGGACTGGAGCCTTGAAAATCTCATTGCTGTTGCTGTAGGATCTGCTGCACACATCTGGAATGGAGAAACTCTTCAAGCCATTGAAATCATTGATTTGAATTCCAGTTCCAAATACATTTCATCTCTGGCTTGGATAAAAGAAGGAAGTTGCCTTGCAGTTGGCACCAGTGATGGAGAAGTGCAAGTACTAGATAATTTACTTTTTTAGTCTTTCTCCATTGTTAGGTAATGTGGCCACAAAGACAATTTGATTCTGATTTTTTTTTTTTTTGTAAGGAAAGGAATGAAAAAGATTGACTAAACTATGGAAGAATTATGCTGAAGTCAATATATAACACTTCCCTGTATCATGCTGCATCTTGCATAATGGCTTAGTGAGATCCATAGTGTTATCTATATGTAATGGAACCTCTGAAGCCACTAAAAAGCTGATGATTGAATTAGTGGTTCAGTTGTCCAGAAACAATCAGATTGTTTTCCACCTGTAAGAAGAACTCTTTAATTAAATTATTTTACTCAGGAGAGGTTACTTTTCTTGTATCTCGCTTGCTAAGATCACTGTAGTGATCGATGCCTTGAGAACACAAGCCAAAACTCTCCTTACGGATTCACACATGAGAATTTTACTTCAGTCTAATTATGCACATACCCTCAGCCTGCTGTTACAGGACAGCCCAATTATCAAAAGATTTTTGTGGGACTTTGGCTGAGATGATAGATAATATGGGGACCTGCCTGCTGCAGTCCTGAGTCAGCAATCTGAAGGTTCTGAAGACAGTGCTTTCAAGCGTGAAAATATTTTTTGTTGTTGTTGTTAAATTTTTGTTTTGTTTTGTTTTGGATTGGATTGGCAGCTGTGGGACATAGAAACAAAAAAGAGATTGAGAAATATGTTTGGTCACCTATCTGTAGTTGGAGCTCTCAGCTGGAATCATTATATTCTGAGCAGGTGAGTGGTATAGTATATTTCCAGAAAGAGTCCGTTTGCTTTTAGTTAGATAAATGTCCCATTTGTTTTAGATGTTTTCATTGGCGTTGCTCAAAAGTGACTTACCCTGTTGCTCTACTTAATCAGCCATCTCAGAAATCACATGCAGATTTACTGTATGGCAGGAAAGCAGCCAAAGGGGATTTAACCTGCCTCTTTAGTCTCTGTTTCTCACTCTGGTTCCAGAAAGCTGTCACCACTTGCAGAATTTCACTAGAACGTGAAGGCTGTGGCTCTGTTTTTGTGCCAAGTCTGAGCTTGAAATCTGTTGTCTCCAGTGGATCTGGACTGCAAAAATCATAGCCTGCCTGGTGCTGGGGATAAGGCATGTAGTTTAGACTGCCCTTCCATTGATACCAAGACTGCATCTGTCTTCTCAGATGCACAGAGAAGCACAGCTGTTAGAGCTGTACACTTGTATATCTACAAGGGGAGGCCAGCTCATTGTTATCCACAACCGAGGAGGACTGAAGTGGTTGACTTTTGCTTTGCCAAGGGTGAATTTTAGACTAGCTGATGAATATTTTATATTTAGGAACCATTTAAATGTGGGAACTCAGATGAGAAGGTTCAAGTGTACTCTTCTGTGGGTGTTTTTCCTCCCACTTTCAGGTATTTGACTCAGGCTTGAAGGGACTGAGGGGAGATTTGTTTTGGATGGATACTTCTGCGATTTTAAAATCGTGTGATAATCTTCTATTAAGGATGGACTGATTTAATTGTTAAATAAAAAAATGAATCTAGTATCTCTGAATGGGAACACTAGAGGTGGTTTTACTCTGATTTTGCAAGATGCTGTGTCTTTTGATTCTGTGAGTTCTGCTGGGTGGAGTGAGGTACAAGGATACCAGCAAAACAACCAGTTAATAAAATGCTGTTGCTTGAGTAGTTACTCTGGGTGGGTTAAGTTACAAGGATGCAACTATAACATCCTGCCAATGCCAAGTGGCATAACCTTCTTACAGCATTAGTTTCAATTTGCACTTCAGCTTGGTTAATGTAGTGAAGACAACAGGAACTTAAATTACAGATCTTTCTGAGCAGAAATTGATTATAAAAATTATCATGAACCCATGAACTACAGTTAATGGTTGACAGATTAGGTTGAGATAGTTATTTATTTCTTGTACTAGGTTTGAAACCAGTTCATTTAACATTGGAGCAGAGTTAAAGTATCTGTTTAAGTAGAAAAATGATATGGAGTTAATATTCATTGCTACTAAAATAAGAGCAGCATTCTTACAGTAAACTTTACTGTGAACAATGGATACTTTGTGATTACACACTAATCTCTGTGGCTAAAAATAGTCCAACAACGCATCATCATGAACCAGTAAATAAATTTCAGTACCATAAATTGAACCTTGACAAAAATTCCACTGGCTTCTCCTGGTCTTTATCGAAACAGATGCCATCTGCTGTGTCAAATGCAAATAATTTGGATTTCTTTTTATGCCAAATTGGAAGATGTCCTTTCAGCCAGGCTTCTCAGGAGCCCAGTTCCTTCCCACTCACACCAATAGATCCACAGAAAAACTTAATGTGGCCAGCATTGGCAATTCAATTTTGTTTCTCTTGGTTAGATTTTTTGCTTAAAATTTCGGAGGAAAAGTCTGTATAAATCTTTAGAAGGCAAATAATGATGCCTTCGCATATAATGCACATATCCCATGTGCCTTCATAGATATTTTCCATAAAGATGTGCTTGGTTGTGTGCTGCTTCGTTGGAATCTTTCATGCCTTTTTGATCTTCAAGAGCTTGTCAGATCTGTGATGCAAACACAATAGAATGATGTTTCTTGCAGTCAGTCAGCTTTGTGTGTGCATGTTTAGAGCTTCCAAATCACTCAAGTTTCATCTGAAAAACCTCTTAAGAGCCAGTATGGCAAAGTCTCCAGTCATTATTGCCTTAAATTAATCTACTGCAGTAATGCCAGATACCTGTTTCTCAGATATCTGGAAAGACAATACCGAACTTACTGAAGTTTTCAGTATCATCGCAATAGTGAAGTGTGAATTTGCAGAAAGAAGCTCTTCTGTTTTGTCATAGGTTTAATGTAGGTAATATTCTTAGAAAAACAGGGAAAGAAAATGTGCTGCAAGGTATTTTCAGTATTTTCAGTTTAACTGTATTGATGTGTAAAACCCATATTCAGGAGCTAAACAGTAGCTGTGCTTCCAGGCAGGGTGTTTCTTCCGTCTTTGGCAGGCTAACGATGCTGGCTGTAGAACCATGCATCCATTTCCTAACAGGCAATTAGTGCAACACTGTCAAGTTATGCAGATTTTCTTTAGTTTTGGAAGTGGGAGTAAGAAAGGGGACAAGGGAAGGGACAGAACCAGAGAACACACTAGTAGGCCCTTTCCCAGGGCAATGCGGTTTTATGCTGCCTTTTTGCTGGGCATGGAGTCATATCGCCTTGGCAAAAATCATCTTGCAAAACTATTTTTCATGAAGAACAGGAAAGAGTTTACATGAAATGCCTTGACAGTTGAACAGGGTGCAGAATAGGTATTCTGACTGGCTTGAATTTGGCAGCTGCTTGACTCATTTCTGTTGTCAGCCACTGCTACAACCAGGGTGTGCTTTTGATAGTTGGTTTGTGCTTCCATTTACTGAAATACTCTTGTTCTGCAGAGATACATTTCACTCTGATGTGGTTTGCTTCTGAAACCACTGAAGAAAGATCAGTGTGATGACATAGCTTGTCTTCTTTATCATTAAATTCATGCTGTCTTTTTTCATCTACAGTGGTTCACGACTAGGATCAATTCATCACCACGATGTTCGGGTTGCTCAGCACCACGTTGGAACTCTTTGCCAGAACAAGCAGAGCATTTGCAGCCTGAAATGGTCACTAACTGGCCAGTTGCTGGCAAGTGGGTCTAGTGATGGTATATTGAATATCTGGCCTGGTAACCCCAGTGTGAAATTGCAGTCACAGCCACTGAAAACCATACCTCATTCCTCAGCAGTTAAGGTATATGGAGAAGGAAGGTCTGTTTTTCTGTGTTTGTTCTCGTGAAATCGCATTGTTGATGTGGACTATTAGAAATTTTTTCAAATTATTTCATTGATTTCTTCTCCCCTGACTGTAATTTTAAGACCAGTTCTCATTCCAAGTTTGCTAGTGCTTTCATCAGGAAATTTTACTGGATTAGTAGGCCTTTGCAAATATAATGCCAAATATAAATAAAATTCACAACCACCTTTTTTTGTTTTGCAACAGAGTTTGTTTTGGTGGTGCAGTGCTTACAAGCTAACAAACAAGATCTTTCAGGTTTTTGAGTTTTGGAAAATTCTCTCTGCTGAAATTATTTTAAATATGAGGTTTTGTTTGCCTTCCTGCCTGTAATTTCATGTCATTGCTGGTAGCAAAGAGTCCAAAGCAGGAAACTGTAAATGAGACAACTTTATGAATCTTTATGAATTGCCAGACTGCGTGGGAGAGAGGACAGGTATCAGCAATAAGAGGCAGAGGAATCCAACTTTTATAAGCTACTTTTCCTCCCAGAAATATCGGGCTGGCTTGAAGCACTGGTGTTAAAGGGTCAGAGGAGATTATTGAAATAGGTGGAATTCAGTTCTTAGTGGCTTTCTTCATAGTCTAGCCCGTAGGCACATCCTTGAAATGTCTCAGGAGAAACAAGGTAAGCCCTGTTAGTCATGTTGCTGAGGCTTCTGCAATGGCTTGGCTTAGGCAGTAAAGCACTATCCTGCTGGGTTCTTCTTGCAGTGAGGTGTGAATCTGTGGCCTGTGAAGGGTGAGCAAAGAATGTGGAGTTTTATGGGCGCAGCTGGGACAGAGCAGGGTACTGTGAAGCAATGGTAAAGGAAGCATTATCTTGAGTTTTGGGGTTCTACATTGCTGTGTATGGATGAAGGAAGAGCATGGCGTAGGGTGAAAAAAGCCAAAGATACATTCTGGGTGCTTGTTGCAGTTCATTTTTCTAACTAAGCTTTAAAGCAAAATCTACTCTGTTTTTTCAGCTATCCTCCTTGCCTGCTCTGGTATCTACTTTCTCTTTTTTTCAGGCTGTGAATTGGTGTCCTTGGCAGCCTGGAGTCCTTGCTACAGGGGGTGGAATGGAAGATGGGATTTTGCGTGTCTGGGACATAAATTGTGAGAAAATAATCCAGAGTGCAGCTACAGATTCTCAGGTGAAATGATGAAATGTCTGCATACTCAGGATATGGTCTTCTTGTGCTCATCTGGCAAACTCCCACTGACTTTGAGGGTGGTTCTGCAGTCAGAGGAACAGCAGGATTTTCCCTGGATGTGCAATTGTGCTACATTCAGTATTGCAGTGTGTGATCGGACTCAGAAGCAGTTTGTTGTTTCTCATTCACCACTTCTGTCTGACACAGAAGTGATTGAAGAGGAGGTGGTCTTGCAGCCAGACACTTTTCATCATCTTTTCCTTATTAGCAATAATAGTTTTGGCCAAGACTCTTGTGGAGGGAACATTGAGGGAGAGGGAAAATTCCCAGATTACTGGGGTGAGAAGAGGTATGAGAGTCAGAGGGCAAAGATCTGTCTCTGGAGTTTGAATATTAGGAGACAGAGGAACAGATTCTCAGCTGGAGTTAAGCAGCATAGCTGTTGATTTTCCTGGAGCTATTACAGCTTAGTTGAGGATGTGTTTGAAGGGCTTTTGTTTTATACTGATAGGCTATTATCAGTTTAGATAGGACAGTAAAGCAACTGCACTTGGAAGTGTTGTAAGGAATGAAATGATCCTTCTAAATAAGTAAATATTATTCTGGGACTATTGTTCAGTAGCTGGTTTAAAAATTGTAGATGACATTTCAAATCTACTGAATGGTGCATGTTGGCTCTTTCTGAAAACTAAAGCAGAATTTTAAATTGCCATAGATTTGTTCCTTGCTCTGGTTACCCAAAACCAGCGAACTGATGACTGGACAAGGTCTTCCCGGAAACCAGATGAAAATATGGAAGTATCCCATGCTTATCAATTCATCAGAACTCTATGGCAAGTATTCCAGTTAATAAACTACTTCAGTTAACTGTTTGTCTAAATCTGTGTGTTTTTGCAAGTGCATACCTTATACATTTACATAAAATAGAGTTAAAAGAACAGTCAGCTACACATTGTCCCTCTGCCTACACACATACATTCAGGTGCATGGGGTTGTAAAGGTTGACTTATTAAGATAATAGGATAAGTTGCTTCTGTAAAATTCACTGGTTTTAATGATGAGATTCTTCCCTACAATTTCTAAGGCATCCCAGGTGCTGGGTGTGGATTTCCACTTCTCCCTAAGGCTTACTAGGTGTGGACTGAGTGTACTAATGTCATGTTGCTTCTAGGCTGATGTCCTTCTAGATAACTTGTTGGCTTTTCAGTTTTGTAGCTTATCGTGGAAGGATACTGAACCAGCTTCCTAATGATATTTGAAATAAATCTCTCTATGTTATGTAGAGCTCTCTGGTGTTTAATGAATGGTTTTAGCTGTGAAGCAGTGCAGCATGTTTCTCTTGCACCCTGTTGACAGAGGATGTGGAGTTTTCTTGCATCTTGTGTTGGTCCATGGAGCTACACTAAATAGTTGTTCCTTGCTATTAAGCCTAGCGTTGTTTCTGATGCTTGCTGTCACTCTTATCCATTAAGTTTTACTTGTTTCAATGTTAACTGAAGTCATCCAATAGAAGCATCTCAAGTTGAAAGAAAAACCAAAATATTTGCACATTGGCTGAATTTTCATAAGTATGGTTATTTTTTCACACTTGCTGACAAGATGTGGTTAAAGAAGGTTTGTATTTTGAACCTAACACCTGATATTTACATAAACTTTTTTTGTACCCTCTTGCTGCATTTGAAGGCATTGTGAAACTCCTCATTTATTAAATCCCAGCTATCCTGGGATGCTGTCCTTGGAACCAGGGACTTGGGTGGAACCAGGACTTAGCTTCAAGTAGCATATAAGATGAAAGTACAGGAGAGTCAAAACAAAGATGGATGGAGGAGATAGGGCAGCAGAGACATATGTGGATTTGATTACACATTGTGCTTGTGTAATGCTGCTTGTCTGTGCTGCTTTTCCTACCTTATCCTGTCTCATTTATGTATTACTTTCAAGGCCATGTCCTGTGATGTTCTGAGAAAGGATCTGGAAAATGACATGATACTTAGTCTTAACCACTGTACCCTGTAGCTCGAGGTTTCTCAAATCTTTGTAAGTCATGAATGTACTGTTTGAAGTGAAACTGGATTTACTCTTACCTTTGAGAATAACGTACAGTTACCATATAAGTCAAATGCTTTGGTAATTTGGTGAAGCTGGAGGGTTACTTACCATCCTGTTACCTATTCAATTTACTTGTCTGCCAGAGAAACTAATTTTCCTGAACAAAAAGACCAGGAAATTGTTACACAGATATATTCCTGCTTGTGAAGACTCCTATTATCTTACTATAGGCCATTGAACATTGGAAGAAATTGTTAATGTATAAAAATATGTTCAGAAAAAATACTGTGATTGTCAGATGGCTCTAAGTCAGCCTCATCAACCCTTAGCCACATAAGTTTTACACCAAAAGGAATGAACAAACAAAAAGTAACTGAATCTCATTGTTTTATCCTCTTAAATGCTGAAGGCCTCAGCTAATGATGAAGCACTGTCAACTATTTTTGAGTACTTTAGTGATTGAGGTTCCCTATTACTGGGCATATTCAGAACAGAAAAACAGCTGNCTGAAGGATACTAACCCTTTTATAGCACTGAGTCCATTTTTGAGATACTTCTGATAGAACTATTAGAGTAATTTACTAGAAAAAGAGATTAATTTTGGATGTAAATGCCCTCCCCTTATAAAAGCTGTTGTGGATCCAAGAAAAGATACAAGCAAACGAAATATGGAATTACTTTAAAAAGTTATGTGCATGTGATCTTGAAACAGTGAAATAAACTCCCAGCCCTCTCTACTCAGAAGGCATGGAAATGGACAATTTAAACTTTTCTGGTTTCTCCCTATGCCCCTTCCTGTCTTTTTGACTGAAACAATGAACCAGATTTCAGTCAGTATTGTGGATAGTTTTGGATGCCTCCAAAGACTACATCTCCAGGTCTTCTTTCAAAGTTTTTACAGACACTGAATGGAGACAGTGTAAATAACTTACTGAGTTGTAAACTCGTGGTCTTAAATATTGACAAAGATCGTGTACATTTCAATAACCTGAGAAGCAGCAAAGCCTGAAAATTAATCTCTGCTGAAATAACTTGGTGTCAAAATTCTAGTCACCAAGTTTAGGTGGGACATGTTACTGAGCACCAGAACAGCAGATACTTGCTTTTTGTCACAATGGCTCCAGAGGGCTATTGTAGCAGCTTCACAAAGTTAAGGCAGACTGTCCGTCTACAGCAGTCCTGTGGATCTTCAAAAGGTGTCATTGTGATAAGTACCACAGTTCAGAGGGCTTTATAGTTCCTCGCATGTCTATAATCACAATATTATTTTGAGCTAGAGAAGTGTTCATGGAGAACTTGTACAGATGATGGGAAGACATACACCTACATTCATTCAAGTTGGTCACCCAAGACTTACTTCATACATTCACACCTTTTACAATGTGGTTTATCTGGTCTGTTTAAGATGAGAGATGCTATGTCTCAAAATACTCTTTTTTCTTCTCTTGGGTTAGCTCAGCTATGTGGTTGTTGGTAACTCACCCAACCAGAGAAGCTAGTGGCCAGTAACCTCAAGTAAAAAGGCTTTTAATTTCTCACGTCCCTTTGTGCTTAAAAACCTCAGTGGTTTGCTTAGCGTTGACATTGTGCTAGATGGTATAGGAGAGCAGAAGTAAAATATATGTCTCAACAGTCTCAGTTTAATACCAGACTCTTTTGGCCTTCAGTTCTAACTTGGTTGCTTTTACTGAGGGACATACTTGTATAACTAGGTTTTGTATGTTCTTCCTGCTGCTATACTCGGATAGCTTCTGGCCTTCAGTGTCTGGCTGCCAGAGTTAATTACAACTACAGACAAACTCAATATACAATTCCAATAAACTATTCAGTAGGATCACTGTTAAAAGATAGCCTTAACAGTAATAACTGAGCAGCTGGAGACACTATCTCATGATTGTTGGATCAGCTGCAAACTGTCTGCTAGGCGTGTGCAGCCAGATGGGAAAGCTCAGCAGCTAGACACATTACTAAACACAGATGGGACTGATGTTGTAAATGCAGTGGAGAATCAAGAGTTCAGCTTCAATGTTCTCCCTTGACAGAAATGTCTTCTCAACAGGGGTGCAGTCCTGGCAGTTAAAGCCTGGTCCCTAGTAGGAAAATACTGCCTTCAGCAATTTCTTAATATGAAAATACTTTATAGATAATGCTAGCCCTCCACTTCCTATGCAGCATTTTGACCAGCTGTAGTAAAAGTGGAACAAAACATGCTATAGAGGGTGAAGGTGAAAGTGATTGGCGTAATCAGTGTAGAATTGTGATGTATCTTTGCATTTTTTGTACCTATTTTATTTTACAGGTCACAAAGGGAGAGTCCTGCATATAGCCCTGAGCCCAGATCAAAGCAGGCTCTTTTCTGTTGCAGCTGATGGGATAGCTTGTCTGTGGAAATGCCATGAGTCTGGGGAGAGCAAGTACAGCAGCAAGGCTTTTTCTAACGGTTATGAGAACATATTCTTGTGACTTCTTTTCCTTGAAAGTGAATGATTAACCCATTCAGTAATTCAAAATATGTATGTGCCTTCACTGAAAACAGCAAAAGCTAGCAAATTTTTTCAAGAGAAAGCAATTTTCCTCATCCATCCATCATATCAAAAGTTAGCAGCTTGTCTTACTCTAGAGGAAATATATTCTAACTCCAAAGAGTCACACCATATTTATTTTCATTAAACTACCGTAGGTGGATTCCACTTTGTGTAAAGTGCCAGCACAAAGTTGTAGGTCCTGCTTTTAGCTATGATTTTTGTAAGTAATTTTACATCGTCTTAGCGTGCCCATTAGCAACCACATGTCAATTTGTGTAAATTGCCCTGAATCATTCAAAGGCTAGGATCAGCAGAGATCAGCCCAGGGGACTGTGTTATTCTATGTATCACACAGATTATGGTACAGAGTCTGTCTAAATATTTCTAGAAATCTATGTTAAATATGTAACTTTAAATAAATACAAATGATTTCTTGGGAATTCTTTATTAATTTTGTAATGGGAATGATAACTAGCTTAATGAGAAAACTGTCTTTATTGGATTTTTAACTGTTTCTTTTCTTTAAACACACCTACTATGTTTGGAAATGATTGAAAATATAAATTTTTGTAAATACTATAAATAATTCTGTAGTCAACTGGTTAACAAGCTGGATGGCCATGGTCAAAGAAGCATGCTGTTTGGATCAAACACAATGGTTCATTCATTCCTTAAGGGTACCGGTTTAAATCTGGGTGTTGGCAAACCTGGCAGCTGTCACCATCTTGTGAATTTTATTTATTGCTCACAAGGACCAAACCTCTTGGAACTGAACAGAAGTTTGCCTGTGTAAGTCATGCACTGTCAACAGCTCAGTTAGGATGTCAGATAGTACTCTCCAGAATGTGTTCTATCCACAAACATCTTTGGAGCTTTGTGTTCATTACTAAGAATGGAAAGAGGCAGAGGGTAAGGATTCACTCTTGCATTTGTATATTAAAATTCGTGAGCTCAAAAACTCATATTGTTTGGATTTCAGGGTTTTTTTGTGGGGATTTTTTTTTTCCTGCTGGAAATTGATTTAGAATATTTCCTGTAGCTTGGGAAGAGTGGAAGACTAGGGGACTAGAACAGAGTCAGCCCATGGAAAATTAAGCTGTGATCAAATGCATGAAAAAGGATAGGCAGAGTTACAGGGGGCACAAGCATCTCTAGAAATGAATGTGAAACTGTCATGTCTTTAGTTCTCATCGTTTTTAAAACCTCACCTTTTACTGTTCATAAATCATGTGGTTGCTAACTTTAGATCTGGCAGGTTGCGACCACTCATCTTTTTTACCTAGTAAGATGGTAATTTACAATAAATCTGCTACTGAACTGCTGGTTTCTGATGTCATCTCGTGTGGTCTTCAAACCGGGTTAGAAAATGGGGAATGTTATTTGAGAAATGACTACCAAGAAGCTTATGTCTAAGAATGGAGAAGAATGGGAAATAACTTATGCTGTGCCTGTCTTCTCATATGAGCATGTTTGTGGCAGCAGATTTTATCAAACATTTAGAATCAGATTTAAATATTCAAAATAGTATTTTAAATAAAGTTTTTTTTTAAATGTAAAAAACATTTTTTCTCTTTTTGATGGGAAAAAAAAAAGCATGGAATTAGTCTCTTTACTCATATGCTTTTTGTATTCTCCCCCAAATGCTCTGTCTTTCCTTTGAAATGCTGTTGGTTTGCCAAATACAGGCAGTGTTGTAGAACACAGGGTGGAAGGGCTGTGGCAGGGAAGGAGTTGGTTGATTTTAAACGAAGTGTATTTTGTTGGATGCTCGATTGTCAAAATAAGAAAATACCTTTCTTTCAGACCGAGAAGTGGTCATTTTTTAGTTAATTATGCTTGTTCATTATTGAATGGTCAAGCTGTATTGCCCTAGGAGTATTGTAACATCATATCTAAAAGTGGGAGAATCACTGATTTCAGTAGAAGTAACCACCATCCCATAAATTTGAGGGAATCTTGTATGTGCAGCCTGTAGCTCTGTTCTGTGACCCTGTCTGAGAGAGCATTTAGGCATGCATTTAAATTCCAGAACGTGTCTAATCTGGAGTGGAATTAAACGTGTACTGGAGTGCCTTTTCTGGATGTTCTTTTCTAGATGGGCTCCTTTGCTGTTAATTTATTTCACATGGCAAATAACTCGGAATTTGAGGAACTGAGTAGGCAGCATGAATCTGCTTCACTAATCCTTCGCAGGTAATACCTGTTTCAATAATCTTTTACTGAATACTTGCAGGTATCAAGTGTGCAGTTGCTGAAAGTAGATCATTATTCTTGCATAGCTGCCTTATTCTGCAAAGATCTTAACATATGAAGTCATGGGCAAATGTGAAATCCTGACTTCCTGTCTGTAAATTATGGAATATTTACATTGTTACATACCTGGTATATTTTTCAGGCCCAGATGGAGGCAGAAGTCAGAACCATTTCTAAGAGGTTAGCTTGCTCTGCATCTGAGCTCTGTATGCACTAGAGGCTGAGTCTCCAGAGGTGGCATGGCAGATTAAGTAAAATTTAAGTTGCTGAAACTCAAGCCATCATCCCCACAGTCCTGTCCAAGATTGAGCACTGTACAACACATGGAATCCAACACTTTAGGACAAAAATAATTTTTACAAGAGGTAAAACTTCATTGCCCATACATGGCATGTGTCTTCCTAGATGTACCAGTATGACAAAGTCATTGTCTGTAATGAAAAGAAATGGATTAAAGAAGCTCAGGCTAGAGAATCCTTTTGTTTCCACATATAAATGTACTAAATAGTCTCTAGCAGACAGTCTCCTGTTCTTCAGCCACTGTGTCATCTGACTTGATGCTACCGACATAAGTGTTGCATTAGTTTGTGTAATGCAGTTGATTCGTGTTCATTTCCCCCAGTTTATCTTGTTCATGGACAAGTGAGAAGTTGGTACGTTCTAGATGTCAAAATGATGAGGAATGGTCATAACATTTTTCTTAGCTGGTACCTAAACTTGCTTGGGCTCCATCCCATTGTAGTGGATTGTATTGCAAATAGGTTCACAACGCTTGATCAGAGAAAGTCCCAGCCTAAATGAAAACTCAGTTCTATCTCCTTGCTGCTTTTTTTTTCCCCCCAGGTTTTCACTACTGCCAGTGGTGACAAAGGCTTGAATGTTTTGTTTACTGTGTAAGTGCAGTTCTGTTGGCTCATTTTGCAAAAATCACTAGATGAAACTCATATTAAAAATACAAGCTTTTCAAGTATTTTGGGGTAGAGCCTACATTTCAAGCTAGAGGAGGAAGGCTGCACTTTTTTTCTTGCATGTCTCTTCATGCATTGTAATCATCTTGGTCAGAACCTTTCCTCCCTTCTGACTGCACTTGGGTCAGAACTACTGTCTGAAAAATGGAGAAGTACTGAATGGGATTTTCCACTGGCAAGGATGCTGCCTGTGACTTCCAGGGAAGAGGAGGAAGCAGACCAAAGAATAAGCAGTAAGATGAACAAAAACCTATAGCAGGATGAAAGCAGGACAGTGAAAAAGTGAACAAAGAAGAAAGAAATGAGTAAGACTAACATATGGGAAGAGTGAAATAACCCTAGGTGATCAGTTGTACTGAAGATTAGCTACAGACATTTCACTAGATTCATAAGGACATTTTTGTTTACTCAAAGTTTTAGAACCATTTCTTTCCTAGCCAAGGGTTTGGTAGTTTGCAAGAATAGAAAAAGGCTGGACTTCTCTTACTTATTTCCTCTGTGTTCAAAAAAAGAATGAAAGTCACCACTTTGGATGTCAGTAGCCGTTTGTGGGCTAAATTCTCCTCTCAGGTTCACTGATGCAATCTTGGCTTGAAATTCTCTTTGCTCCTGCTTTGCCCCTGTATGTCTGTGTTTGTATGCTTATTTGAGTCTTCAGCCCAAGAGTCAGAACACACATTTTAGCAATAATAATAATGAATGTGAAATGTTCTGGCTGTGTCACATTGGTGATGGACAGAAACCGTAAAAGAAGGTGTTCAGCATCAAAACGTTCAGGAAAGGCCCTTGTAGTTTAGGCTTTCTTCTTCCTTCACCCTGTAGTTTCGGCTTTTTCCTTCCCTCAGCCTTTGTTATACCTCTTTGTCAAAACTACTGTTTCTTCTCAACAAGATCAGGTGAAGGCAGCTGTGTAAAAATTTTTTAGTCTGTATTTTACCATGTTGGGCTTATAAGTGGTGTTTAATTGCTCATGACGAACTAAGCAATCATTTTTAATTGCAATCAATACCAGATTTGTCCACCCTTTTAATGTCCTCTGCTTTCTCTTAGCTAATGTCTACTTCCAAGTAAGAAATCCCCAAAGCAACACAAAGTAAAACCCTTTTTGAGGTGTTCATGGCATTGAAAGTGCTCATGTGTGTAAGTGCCAGTGTGTAATACAGAGAGGGGAAAGGCAATTTTCACCTCTTGTCTGTCGTTTAACAACTGTTTGTTGAAGTACTTAAAAAATTTCACTGATTATCTGAAGCAGGAGTAGTGGCATCAAAAAATTAGGAATGTTTCATGTTGTGAACAGCGCTTTATCCTACTGATACTCCAGCTGAGACACTTCCTGTCATTTCTCTGGAGGATGGGTTTTCAGCTGATATTTTAACAGAATGTTGCTGGTCTTGGTATATTCTGCAACCATACTGCACATCCAAAATACTGTGTACACAGACTATCTGTACTTTGACAAACAGAACTTTCCACATAAATTGACAGCTGCAAACAGTAGGTTTTTATTGCCATGTCTTTATTAAATGCAAAGTACATGAAAGAATGAAATGTATAGGTTTCAAATACAAGACAGTTAGAAAATGCATGGTTATTATGTCCCACAATCAAATGCAGTTGCTGAAACTTAATTTTCTGAAGCCTAGCAGTCCCTACACCTATGAAATCAGGAGCTCTACTGCAGAGAAACTACCATGTTTTTCAGGTGCCTGGAGTTGTACCTAGCATTGCATTTTCAGGGTTATTTGCAGAATTCCAGATACAGAAGAGTGCACTGTGTACTTAGCGTGCAGTGAGGACAGAACCAGCTGGATTAGATTGTTGGTCAGAAATACTCATCCATGTAGAGCTCTGTCTGATGTCAAATGACTCCATGGCTGACTGTATATGCTACAAATGCTGTTGTGGCAGAGTGCTGTGTTCTGCCCCCATTAATATCACATCTGCCCTTAAAACAGACATAGGTATTTTCATCTATAAGGAAGGATATCAAGCTGCTAAAATTCGGTGTGGGAATACCTCTAATACTGCTATAATGATGCATGTTTTAAAAGCACGTTTCAAAACTAGATATTGTTACCCAAGTTCAAAGCAGGAAATCACTTGATCAAAGACCGATCTGTTAGGCTCCCCTGATGGTTTTTCTTATCCACTGGACGTATTCCTTTGTGAGTCGAGTGTAGACACCAGGGCCATCAGCAGCACCACACTTATTTGCCTTCCCAAAAGCAGTGATGCCTCTCATCACATTATTGCATCTTAAAGGTGCACCAGAATCCCCCTGGAAAATGGGAAAGAAAATTGTCATTCAAATTCACAAAAGCTTCTTTTTAAAAGAATTTGCTCCAGTTGTGCGGAGAAAATAAAAATGCAGATGATGCTATTGTAGAATTGGGGTTTTTTTTGTTCTCAGAAGGCAAGATTTTCATTAGCAAAAAAAAAGGAAAAAGTCTTCAATCTGATCTTTCAAGTGTGAGTTATGGGAAGTGAATCTAGCTTAGTCCTAAGGAATAGTTAGTCTTTTTGAATATGAAAAAAAGCTGGAAGCTTTCCTCTTGAAAAGCAGAAAGTCTCTAGAAACTGGTACCTTTTTTGTAACTTTATTAATTCAATATTTAAATCTTTTAAAATGTGGTAGTTCTTATGCAGTTGTGCATTTGACTTGGAGCCCAGTCAAAATGCTTTTTATCAGCAAAACCTGCTTCAAAGTCCTCTGCTATTAGAGAATTTGTTCCAGTGAGGCTGGCTGCTTACGAATGGGCTCATAAGCTATTTTGTGGAGATTTTTCTATTAAAATTGTTTTATTGAAAAAGAGAATAGCTGTCTGTGGTGCCAGGATAAAACCACAATATCCTAAGTCTGTAAAGGTGAATTTATTAATCAGAAGTTTTGATTTTAAGGCTTAGAAGAACAAGACTTGGTAAATTCATTAATTTTTAATAAAACTCTTCATTGACCTGAAGAGAGACAGAAATTATAAACGTGTAAAAGATAGTACTTTCTAATTTATTTTTAATATAGTCTATCTGGGTATAGAGAGTAAATATATTTACCTGACACGAATCCTTTCCTCCTCTCTTATCGCCGGCACATATCATGTTGTCTGTTATAACTGGGTTTTTTCTGTAATGGTCGTCGTCATTGCAGATCTCCCTTGCGATAACAGTGACATTAACCTCCCTCAGGGTATCAGAAAATTTTCTTCTGCTTTTGTGAATTTGTCCCCATCCTGCTACTGTGCAAGTTGTTCCCGGTGTGGGATCATCATATGAGGTTGGCAGGTCAATGGTTTTCACAGCTTTATTAAGTTTTGCTCTTTTCTGAAGCTGTAGAAGACAGGGAAAATAGTTATTATGGGGCAGAATCTAATGGAAGCCCCTGCATGTTAACCATTGGATCTTTTCCAGTGTGGCTGGGGGATTGCTGCAACACCTTTTTGAGATTCCTCAGTTCTTTGTGACAGGATTTATGTAATCAAAGTTAAGAATGAGGAAAATGAGTATTCTTTGTCTCATGAAAACCCATTTAGCTTCTGCTGAAATACTAGCTCTGAAAAATACCCTGTGTTGGACCATTGGGAGGACAAAATGGCAGTAATCACAGAAGCTGGCAAGACTGAGAATCAGACAAGTCAGAAATTATTAATTAAAACTTTTTTTCAGACACAACATTAGGACTTATAACAAAATTATTTCACACTATATGTGTGAAATACACTCTTTCTGTGGAAAATCTTTATTCTTTCACTGAAAAGCCAGAAATTGAAATATCTTGGTCAAGCTCCAGAATTTTTCTACTTCTAGCATTGGCATACATTACGGGAATTGTTGATGGCCTTAGTTTCCACTGCATCCCGAGTCTCCTAGATCATCAAACCATACTATATCACCCCAGGAAAAAAGTCACCAGAAACTCCCCTGCCTCATCTCTTCCATAAGAAGGAAGAAACTAGTACATCGTAGGAAATGCATATTCCATAAGTGATGTGTAAGTCTATACCTGCAGCAGCATAATGTCGTTTTCCTTAGAACCATAATTGTAGCATGGGTAGCGAATTTCTTTTGCAATATTAAAAACTTGTTTTTCCTTTTCTTCTGCTTTCTGTGAATGAGCTCCAAGAATAACTCTGGCTCTTTCGCTGAGAGGAGAGAGAACATGGTTAGTGGGATTCTGTTACTGGAACTCCATAATTCTTTGCTGTTAATTGTGGTGCTATAATGTCCAGCTGCTACAGAATCTATTTTCTCATGCCTGAAAACAAAAGTAATTTAGAAAAATATACAAGATTACCCTGTTTTTACTAGTAGTTAAAAAAAAAAAAGACTCAGTGAGTGAATTTATACTATACTGTTTTCAGCTTCCCAGGAACATAGACAGAGTTCAGGTACTTGATTTTGAACCAACCCCTGTTGTTTCCCTTTGGGAACAGAATGAGGAGTGGATGCAACAGCTTTGCCGTTGGTAGTGGTCTCACCAACTGCGCTCTCTGCACTTTGTGCTGAAAATTTAGGAGAATAGCTTACAACACTCTTAGTTCAGAGGTAAATACGACCGGATTGAATTGTATCATTGCTTTGCCCTGACACCATTTCAACACTACTTTCTGAGTCTGTGCAAGATGTAGCTCGTTCCCTTTCTCTAGCTTGTTATGCAACTTAGATACTGAGGTGGTGACAGTTGTTCCTGCTGTGTCTCTCTGGTACAGAAACCTGGAGTCCGGCACTCCTTGGTCAAGCCGCCCTGGCAAGACTTTTGTATAAGACCACAGGACCAGTTTGTGGGAGAGCAACATACATTACAGCTGAATGGGAGAATATTCTTTGAGCAGGTGTGTGGGTTGTCCCTCATTTGCAATTTACTGCAGTGAAGACAACCCTGAGGAAGAGATTGCTCCTTTCCTTCAGCTATTATGAGCTGTCTGACTGTTGTCTGAGGATAATTAGGTTAATTATTTACTGTACTTTCTCTTAATTATGATCTTATATGGAAACATTCTTTGCCTTGTATTAATATGACAGCTTTTGGGTCCTGTGCTCGCTTTGTAGTAGGTCTCATATATCTCCATGTTTGGGCAGGGACAGGAGAGGTGGGTACATTTCTCTGCCGTCTGTGGAGTCCAGTGATTCACTGGTGCTGGGCAGGCTACTGACAGAGCTTGTGTGAGGTCTGGCTCAGCAGCAGCTCCAGTCCTCCCTGCAAAGGCAAGGGGTGGGGTGTGACACGTAAACCTCACATCTTGCCTTGCTGAGGGACTCTGCGGGGCCAAACATCCATTTGCATCTTGAGTCAGACAGGAATAGGAAAGGCTGGCTGACATAATCCATCTCTCATCTGTCTGGAGGATTTTTGCTTCTGTGTAACTGCATACTGTCTCTGTGGTGAACTGCATGTCTTTTACAGAATAAAATGACAAGAATTTATTGCTATTTTCTGAGCAGTTATTTAAACTGGCTGGTTTTCTAGTCTAGTTGCCTGAGAAAACATGGATAAGCCCTTCTCCCAGTTTCACTACTTTGGTATTGCTATTATGTGCTTTCGTGCAGCTAGGAGCTTGTAAAATATCTCCACAGAAGATCAGCATATCTTGGTGGGTTTTGTTTTTGTTTTTTGTTTTTGTTTTTGTTTTTAATCAGTGAAGCATATTTGTCAATATAAATTATAAAACACAATAATCAGAACATGGTCATGCTAAATGTACAAAATCACCAGTGATACTAACTTTTCTTGATCATAGGCACCAAATATACTCACTATGGACAATCTCTGAATTGCAAGTAAGAACTTACACTTTGCAGTGGGCAGCTGTTAACACCCAGTCTTCCTTGATCAAAGCTCCTCCACAAATAAGGTTGTTGTTTGCTCCCTGGATTAGGGCCATATACGGTCTTGAGTGTGGTTTCACTACTGCTCCTCCGATGATATCCACACACAAACCTAAGAATAAACATAAACCCCAATACACACAGCTGGGCTAACAAATACCAACTCAAAGTCTTAGATAAAACAGTTAATGTAATCAAAAAGTATACAGACATGCAAGTGTGTACGTGTGTAACAATGCTGGTCTTCAGGGTAGACTTTTAAAATTGCTCAGCAGTAGTACTACTGTATGTTTTGATGGGACAAAAATTAGATTGGTAGGGTGAGCTTTGGGAAGAGAACCACCAAATTATTGTTGCTTTTGCATACATTTCCTTTCCTGAAGTTCGCTGCTATGGTTAATGTCTTAGCTTTCATTGTGAGCAGCAATCTCAGATCTGCCACATATGTGACTTATGCAGACGCCTGGAAATTGGGCTATAGTGTAAGTCACATTATGTTAACCTGTTTTTCAGAAAAACAGAAAATTGAAAGATTAGTGTATGTGTATGCCTTTGGAGAGATATGCATTATGTTAACTCCTCTGAACACCTCTAAATAGCTTGTCCTCTTTGCAGCTTTAATTAATACTTCAATTAATAATCAAATTATTTTGTTTGTATGAAAGATCAAACATATGCAGACAGTGGAAAAGAACTAATAATAACAACTAATAATTGTGTTTACTTCCAATATGTATCCATTGATAAATGCTGGCTTAACTAGAACTTTGTACTTCAGCATTTACCTTCGAAATGATCAAACTGGGCACTTACCTCTACAGATTACCAGGAGAATGACAGCAGCAGAGGTGGACAAAGTCAGGAAGGTTCCCATGATTTCTGTCTGATGTTCCCCCTTAGTCACTGTTTAATATATATATCTAAATTAAAAGGATGTGGGTTTTGTTTTTCTTTTAACGGTATTTGACGTTTGCAACTGTGACAAAGGCACACATGACACCACCCCATCCCCAACACTGTAGCTTACGTTAGAGGTGTGAGAAATAGTATCATCTGTTGTGGTGTGAAGACGGGATCTTCCCCCCTTCATCTCCTCTCTAGCATTTGCAGAGAGCTAATTATGAGTATTGGGCTGAAAACCTTGCAAGTCTCTATGCATCCAGTTACACAGTGGGACTCAGCTCACATGAATTTAACCTTGATTCATTTGCCCACATGAAGTCATATAGTTTCATTCTACATACCCCAGGTGGCCTTCGCATCAGAGATGAATCCCAGCCCATTCCCCATTAGAGAGTTATCTGTGCTCTTCAGGAGCCCCCAGAGCCAGCACATTCGATGCTTGCTCCTTTCTGCATCTGATCCTACCTCATTAGCTTTGCAATGGGTGAGCATCCATAAAGCACTGAGTGTGGTTTAGTGGCCCATAGCTAAGGGAATAATGTCATTTAAAGTGTCTTAGGGTGTCTTAGATCTGTCTCTAATGCGACACCTTCTCTAGATGCTGTGTCAGATTTGCCAGCCCATGTCCATATCCGGGAAACCCAGTGTATTTCCAATGTCACTAAATGTCTAGTTTTAGGCAACTGAATTTAGTACTGAAAACAATAAATCTTGCTAGAGTCTTGTAAAGCACAGTTCCTTACCTCCAAATATATACCCAAGCAACAGAAATAATTCCCATCAAGATTAAATAATTTGGAATATTAAATATTGTATAAAATAGTAACTAACTAGGTACATTCAGTAAAGTATCACTACCACACAGCCTGGGAGGTTTCTTGAAGACTTGAGGTCCGCAGTAGTCAGTCAATGGAAAATTTCTGCATTCTGTGTGTGTCACATCTTCAAATTTTGTTGGCCCAACCTGTTGTGAGTTTTACCTGTACAGCTTACACAGACAGCTGTCTATTCTATTTCTAGCCTTTGCTTTTCAGGAAATTTTCTATGGGCATTAAGCCCATGGGTCAGTGGATCACTTTCAGCTCTGTTCATACTGTTGAGTTGAATGCTTCTGTCCCTTATCTTGTACTTGGTTGTTTTGATCACTTTCTTTTCCAGTGACTATGATCTTTTTTCCTTCGTGCTGCTTTCTGTGGTGCTAAAGATGAACATCAGGTGTGATTTTAGAAGGCCAAGGCAGGAGACCAATTTAAACCACAGCTCTTCCAGAGCCGCTGGGTGCCCAAGTTCCTGCACCGCCCTATCTCAGCCACCAGGCTGGGGAAGCGAGGGCAGGAGAGTGGAGCTGGACCCTCTGTCTCCTCCCTGGGCCACCCCATTCTGGTGTGTTTGCCTGGACACATCCCTCAGTGGTTGTGGGACATACTCCCAGGGGCTCACTGGGGAAGGGACAGGACATATCCTGGGGATGCCTATTTTAATTTCTTCTCTGGTAGCAGTGTTTCACAATATTTATTTACCTTTTCTTCTTTCCTGCCTCAGCTGTTTGTTCAGCTTTCCTATTACACCTATTTACTGGGTGATATCTAAGAAAAATACAGTAACACAGAAGTACAAGTAGATACAGTTAACTTGGAGACTCCTCAAAGCTTTGTGGTGAATCAACGTTACTTATATTAAGTTGAATGTATTTGGGAGAAAGAATCCAGCATTAGATGTTATGCTGTGGAAACACAAGCTTTCTCTTGTCTAGTCATAACATGGGTCCGTTGGCCATAAACGACTCAAACATAATTATGCTTTTAGGACCCTTTTTGCAGAGATGAACTCCAGTGGGTGAATAATCCTAGGATTAACTGGAAGATGAAGAGTGATTTTGGGGAAACTTGACCTGGCTCTTTTATGAGCTGATGAATTCTAAGAGTCACATGTTTTCTTTTAAAAGACCCTTGGAAGACTCTTCTGATATATACATGTTACATCGTGTACATGTTTTGAAACTGAGTTACAACTAGCAAGATTCTGTGCCGCAGAAATAAGTATTGCAGTGCTGTAATCTCATTCAACAATCTTGAGAACTGATGGTCTCTAACTCTTGAATAAAAATGAGATCTAACTATACTGAGCAAGTTACATTTCTGATTCTTTCTAGAAGTGCTTAAGAACATATCAGGATTTTTAAATTCTTCAAACCAGGAGTGTCTTCTTTTTTTTTGTAGTGGTTTACCAGTGTCCTGGTTTGAGTTAGAACAGAACCAATTTTCTGTTCAGTAATTTTACCTTTTTAGCTGGGCCTCTTCTAACTACCTAAGTCTGAAATTAACAGCATATTGTTTAACAAACCGTTCACTGTCACAGTGACAAGCCCTGGNTGATGACATGATTGTCATCCTGGGAGCTTGATACGGTTTTGTATATATTGTATCTATTTCATTATTTTCTTCCTTTTGTTTTAGTTGTAGAATTAATACTTAATTAAAGTAGTTTAGTTCATCCTAAACTCATAAGTCTCCTTACCCTCTTCCTCTCCCTTCTTTTTTGGGGGGAGGAAGGGCCATCTGTCAGTCTGGTTTTGGTAATTTTGGCTGAAACCACGACAACTAGCAAATCATAGGTGCAGACACAGAGGTTTGCAATACAGAGTTGTCTGTCACAACTGCGTTTTTTCTATCTTTTTCTTGTGAACACTGATTAGTTATTTTGTTTGCATTTGACATGTGCATGCTCTAGGATTTTCTATATCCGAATCCTGCACCTTCACAAATTATTGCTAAGAAAATACAGATTTCTCTGCTCTCCATGTATGTATCTTGTCTTTTGTGTCAGGTATTCCTAAACTTACCAGACAACAGATGCCTGCCAGGTCTCAGAGGCTCTCATATATTTCATGTGCAAATGTTTTTCAGCCTTTCAACTGAAAACATTACCTGGGTGGTGTAATTCTGCAGGTAATTGGCTGGTTAATGCTGTATCTTGGTCCACAGTTTGGAAATTATATTTGTACTCTACATGCCCTGAGTTTTCCCTCTCAAGGTTGTTCTGTGAAGCCTTTTCAGGTGGCCCTTGTATTCAATCTCCCATTTGTTCACTTGTTTGAAGGTGGCCAGTTTCATTCTTCTCATGTGCTTACTATTTTGTTTTTTTCTTCAAAGTTGAAAGAGCGCTGACTTCTCTGGCACAATTAGGTTTTATTACACATTCATCCCATGTAATGCTCAGAAATTTTTTCATGCACTTACTTTCTAATATACTGTTTGTGGTAAAAAGCTGCTAAAGTTCCTATAAGACTTGGATCAATTAATATTGATACATTTTGCGCATTCAAGAAACTATCAGGTTTTAAAGAAACTGGAAGACAGAACAAAAGAAACAACCAAACAAACCCCAGTTAAAATAATGCAATATTGATGATGTAAAGGGAAACTTCAAGAGAGGGAGCTATTCATAACACATTGCAACCACCATTTCCTGTTGGAGACATTAAATAGAAAAGGTGTGTCGTAATTTACCATGCTCTTGTCAGTAAACAGCAGCAGCTATGACAAGCCACCTGTTAGCTCTCCTGCTCTCTCTAGTTGCTGTTACCCTACCCCCGAGATGTAAGTAGTCCTATAAGGGTGAAAATACCCAAATTCCCACTTCACATGGGTAACACATAAAATAACTGCACTTCTCTTGCCTTTCAGGTGGCTGCGTGGAGATTATTGGAGGACATGTTGTGTGTCCTCACTCCTGGCCTTTTATGGCTGCTATCCGGAGAAAGAATTCCACCATCTGTGGAGGAGCTCTTGTGGATGGGCAATGGGTTTTGACAGCAGCGCATTGTGGGTAAGTGTCTTGTACTATGGGCAATTTTAACTCTTCACTGAGATGAGGCTTGGTGTGTGTGCTTGTAAGTAAAGGTGGGTATTGATTTTTTAAGAACTGTTAAATGCTGCAGTTCTCTCACTAATCTGATACAAGAACTTGTCATTCTGTTTTAAGTTGTTTTGTGAACTGCTGATCTATACTGTGTACAGTTACCTTCAGTAGTCAGATCCTGCCACTGTTACAGGATAGACTGTGCTGATAAACGAACAAATTAATTATTTATGCATCTGTAACAGCAATGTCTTAGAGAAGGGGGTGTATTACCAAATTCCAAATCTTACCTGTGTGCCTGGGACTAAGGACTAAAACACCTTGAGAGATGAAGTTGAGTTGGATGGAAACACTATTCTCCAACTTAAAGGGACCTGGGCTCACAAAACCTGAATGTTGTGATGACTGTGAGAAGGAGCCTTGTACTTTTGACAAGTCAAATGTGAGCACAGCCACCCCTTCCCCAGGTGTGATAACCCACAGCTGGCTCAGGGTAAGGAGGACATCTACTGTTCATGTTAGGAAGTAAAATGCCCTGGTTTTGCTAAAATGTTTTCTAAATCATATTTTATTTCTCCATTTTTTTCCTGTATTTTGAGTAACTAAAACCAAACCAATTACAATAAACCTATGCAAACCGGACATCCTCAGACACAGAGAGGACAGCTCAGCTGCCTTCTTCCATCAGTTAGCCTGAAGTAGACAATATAGCTCCTTCTTTCTAAGAGAATTTGACTTTCACGCTACTTCAGTTGAATCAGGTTTAGTTGCATTTTTTTTTTAAGGGTGAAAATATTCATGCACCTAGCATGTGCTGTTTTGGACATTAATTCCAAACTCTGGAAATCCTTGAAGGTCAGCTATCACCGTTGTTTCATCAAACTATATAAAGAAATGTTACTTTTTACAAGAAAATCCAAGCTCATATCAAAACACCAAAATGAACAATATCCTTCCCCGTGTTTAATCATGTTTTTGTAAAATGAAATAGAATTATATTACATATCTTTTGATTATCTTGAGAGATGTTGCTCAGTTGTAGTAGTGACCTTTTCTCCATGTACTTTCTTCAAATTACAGATTAAATGAACCAGAAGTTAGAGTTGTTCTTGGAGCCCATCAAGCATCTATAGCTGAAAAAGAACAGCAGATATTTAAGGTTAAGCGCTACTTTCCGCATCCTCAGTTTGACGAGTCTTCCATGGAAAATGATATAATGCTTCTCCAGGTATTGTGTTAATTACTGTTGTATTATTATAAAAGTAATTTTGCTGATGATCATTTTTGCTATTCTTTGATATTGAAGAGCACACAGTTTAGATAGCGTAACAATATCATAGAACACCCAGCTTTTGTTTATACTAATCTAGATAAGGTTACAGGATCACTGGCACCGTGAGCAAGGATGGCATTTCAAGCCCATTCTGTGCTCTAAAACTTTCTTTAAGCCACTCACTGCAGCAACCTCTCCAAACCCCCAAAACACATTCTTCAGTAATTTTTCAAAGGCAGTGCTGCAGTGGTGTGCAATATAGTCTAGGTCACAGCTGTATCCCAACAGGATATCTTGTGCTGGACTAAGCAAAAATGGGGATGAAACTTACTGTTAATTATTTGCGGTAACTGCATAAAGTAAAAGTATGGATAATGCAGGATTTAGATTAATTCAGGTCTAGGAGCTCAGTGTGGTCACGTAGTGAAGAAGGCTCAGGATACCACAGAACAAAGTGTGGAAAGATGCCCTCACCAACATCATTGTCCTGGTTGCCAAAGTGGAGCAAGGCTGTAAGAATCTCCCGCTCAGCCTGGCTCATGCCTGATGTGTCTCTGCACCGAGAACTCTGTTAATCCAGCACTGAGACTGACATGGAGGCAGCCATGGGTGTTTTGAATAAGGAGAGGGCAGTCTGTATGCAGGAAACCTGTAAGTGGTCAAATGGTTCTGGGAGGATCGCCTTCCTGGTACCAGCAGTTTCACTTCTGATCCAAAGTCCCTGAGAAAAGGAAGACTTGTTCTTCACCTTGCCCATACCTTCAGAAACATTATGACTTCTCTTTGATGCCTAAAAAGTCTTGATGGATCTTTATTGAGGCAGTCCTTTTATGTTACAGCTGTGATAATGAAGAAAAAAGTACTAGGACTCACCTCCAACCCCCACAGTTCTGCTGTAGTGGTGTACTAAGTGTCTTGAGATAAATTTTTCATCTCTGGAAATTGCCACCAGCACTGGTGATAATAAACTGCGGGGTTTTTTTGGATAAACTTGTGATATGCTGGAGTGCCTTTTTTAAAAGGTGTAAAGGCAGAATTGTTTAACTGACAACCATTCAGCAACATGTATAAACTCCCTGTAACATGAATCATGGTGTGGTGATCGTGTGTAAAACAGAAAATGTCTGTTCAGTAGCTGTGAGCCCTTACCAAGCACACTGAGGATGTATGTTTTGCTGTGGTTTGCTGTGTTTTCATTTACAGGCTAAAAATAGCCTCTCCTGAAGGATGAATCTTTTGGGTAAAACCAACAAAATACAGAGAGTGTGGATTGCTTCAGCCCTTTTGAACTCTCAGAGCAAAAGCTTGGCACTCTGAAGAATTCAAGAACTCATTTTCCCCAGTTATGTCGCTGCTGTCATGTCTAATTGGTTATAGCCTTCGTTTTCATCTTTGTTACTGGGTACATTGCACCTTGCTTTGAGACCTTTCTTTGTGTCAGTCAAACACCAGAGTGATTTCAACATAGAAGTTCAGTGGCAGGTTAGGTTCTTGAACAGGACGTAGATCCAGCTGCCTAACTCCTGTGCTGGTTTTTAGTTTCCTACTGCAATCAAAGGGAAACAGGGCTTGAATTCACTACTGCTGCCACAGATATGGAATTGTTATACAAACACTATGAAAATTCTTTTGGATTTGCAAAAGGGTAATTAAACTCAGAATCAGTTCCTAAATGTTGAAAAATAGTTTATAAGGAAGGTACTGGTAGAGTGAGACTAAATGCCAGTTGATTTGCTGAACTAAATGCCAAAGTAGATTATACTTTCCTTCCTTTCTTCATGAGAAAGCACTTTTCTTTTTCTTTTCTTTTTTTCCAGCTGAATGGTGTTGCCAAACAGAATAGATATGTGCGTCCTTTGTCTCTGCCTGACTCTTATGAAGATATCAAACCTGGCACAATGTGCAAGGTGGCCGGCTGGGGAGTGACATCTTCTGGAAAGCCATCAAAATATCTTCAGGAAACAACAGTTAAAATTGTTGATAGAAAGAGCTGTAAGACCAAATACAATAAGTGCACAAAAATAACCAGCAACATGTTATGTGCTGTAGGGAAAGAACATTTTTTGAAGCAAGATGCTTCCCAGGTAAGAAGCAAAGTTCAAAGAGGGGTTATGCTTTTAACAATGGTTCCCTTTTCACTGGAATCAGTGCTAGACACTTCATGAGGCTGATCAGATTCACAGTGATTTTAACCACAGTTGGAAAAGACTTTATTGCTGTGAAAAAGAAGTGTTACAACTTTGAATAGTGTAGATAAATGTACACAAGATCGATTGTGTGGGAGTTTGAGTCTGGGATTATCTCAGTTAACTTCAGGTGCATTTCTTTAGCTAAAATGCTCACCTCTAGTTATTAGAGAACAAAGAGAACTTTCAGGGTCTGAATAATTTGATCCTTTCTAGATGCCATTATCTGAATAGTACAGAATTAACTGTACACTCAAGATTACTGTTTGGAACTTGCTTTTGATGTCTTATGTGCCAAGTCCAGAAGGGCTAATGGCTAAACAAGTGAGAATCAATTTATAGCAACCAATAAAAAAACACCATTTGAAATAGAATTGTGATAGCACTATGGTGGTTTACAACATTTGCATCAAAGGCTCCCTCAGGCTTGAAAAGCAAACTCTCCTTTTACCTCACCCAACTCCCATGAAGTTATATAAGCCAACTGCTTCTTTTCATAGGTTGGAACAGGTTAGAAGCAACATTTCCAAATATGCATATACACTGCAGGTGGCACTGCATGGTCCTCTGTGGAGCAGTGAACACACATTGATATTGTCTGTTTTGTGTTCCAGGGAGATTCAGGTGGGCCGTTAATCTGTGATGACCAATACAGTGGGATTGTTTCTTTTGGAGAAGAAAAAGGGTGTGAAAGAAGAGACGTGCCTGGAGTTTATACACGAGTGACTGAAAAATATATTGGCTGGATAAAAAAACTAATTTCCCTTCATAGAGATCCATGAGTCAGGCAAGGCAGTTTTAATAAACTCTCTGCTGTGCATTAGAACTAGATGCGCCTGCTTTACTGCGCTACCTTTAAAAAGTAGATCCCAGTCTTACAGCTTTACTAACAGCACCACAGCTTTATGAGAACAGTTGCAAATATTAACCTGATAGATACCCTATCTGTACCCTGTACAGATAGCACACTTACTCATCTTTAGTAAGAAACTGCCTGTTAGGTAACTCAATTTGTTTGGACTTCACCTTACTCCGTAGTGTGATGGGAAAGTAGCACTCACCTTATTGATTTTGCCTGGGATAGGGCAATACTTTTGAACGTGCTTACAGAAAAATTCAGTTTCAGAGTGACAGTGAATGAGATGTCTGCTGAATGAGAAAAAAACCCCCAACTGTTCAAATACTTCACTGTGATGCTACTCAAAACCAAATACTTCACTTCTCAAATACTGTTTATTTAATTTTCAAAGAGTTAAAGTATTAAATAGATAAATATTTTTCCAATTGATCTTCAATTATGAGAGGTAAAAAAAAAATCTGTTTTTTTCCTAGGTAATTTTTCCTTTTTTTTGTGTGTGATCAAATCAAAATCAACAAAATCATCTCTTCTCACAGCTTGTTTGATGATATTACCCTTTCAGGGAATGGTCTGTTGAAAAAAGTATAAATTCTGATTGCAATAGGAGTAATTACACTCCTCTAGCACAGTGCCTATGTAACAGCTGTTAAAACAGACAGGAATTTTGTTATGGATTTCAACAAACCTCTTCTAACAGAAGGACCCGCTGTGTTTCTGAAGAAGTCTGTGGTTAGCTTTGTGTATTCCCATTATCTTCCAAATATTCCCAAGGTCTTCTTTTTGCCAACAGTTTAGAAGTGACCATCTGCTGGGTTTCTCCGCTTCTTTAGTTATTGCATTACTATGTACCGAATACTGTATGCTTTGGGATATTGCAGAGGCATCAATAAATAAACTCCAACGCATCAGCATCCTGGCTTTGATTATTGACCAGTAGCCATGTCACTGTGCTGAGCAGAGCAAGCCCTGTGTCTTGAAGGCTGTGCCAGTAACACAGCAAACGGGCACCCCAAAGCTGGGTTGGCAGTTGGATATGATGCAATAAACCCTGCCAATATGGAGTATGGGGGCTTGATTCAGTTCTCGCTGACAGTCATGGGAAGATCTTTAGAGATGTCAGTGAGAGCTGGTTCAGGCCTGGAAACTGGGAAAAACTTGTGGAAAAAAAAGGGGAAGCCACAGAGAAGTGGAAGGAATGATATACTGCTGTTAACACTTTTCAGCCCGGGGTCTCAGAGGATGTTGCAAATGCAAATTAGTATTTTACCTTTGTAAGGTAAATGACAGCAAGGATAACTTCCTGTGTGTCCCACAGCAGACTTTTCATGCCCCACAGCCCAATAACAACTAATTGGTGTTTAGCTTCTTGGAGACAAACATCTTCCTCTCTTTGTCCATGTGAACAGTGGCTGTATCTCAAGTCACTGATGGGAAATGATAAGTGATAGTCTGGAAACCACAACCCAGCAGGTTCAGATATTGCACCTGGTATGTGTGATCTCCTGTGATAACCTTCCTTTATTTACATTATTACTTCTTTTTTTCTCTCATGGGTAACGTGGCAGGTGGAAGGGCACTAATGCCAGGCCCCCAGGGCACCACCAGGCCGGCCTGCCTCCCCCTGACCGTCACCCAGGTGCTCCCCCCCCGACACCCACCCACAGCCCAGGACCCATGTCAGTCCCCACGGTCATCAGCCCCTGCCCTGCAACAGGGCCAGTCTCCACCTGCCCTCAGCTTGGCCCTGCCTGCCTTGGGCCCTGCGGAGCTGGACCTACCCACAGGCCGACATTGTGGCCTTGCCCTGTCCCCAGGGAGGTGCAGGAGCGCAGAGGTGAGCAGTAACCTTGACTCATTCTCCATCCACTCTGAGGCAGGCAGAGGCTTTATTCCACCCACCTGCAACTGGAGGGAAGTCTTTGCTAGTGTTGAAATCCCCATGTCTTGAGACAGTGCCTGCCCACCCACCCTTGTGCAGGGTGATCTGTGTGGTAGGAATTTTGCAGTGGGGCTGCAAAATGTCCCACAAATCTGCATTTTATTAGCACTGGTGAAAGCACACAGTGGAATAACGTTTACTTCTGCAGCTAGGCACAGGCAAAGGTGTGGGAAAGGGTGAGTATGAGCTAAACAAGGTGACCACCTGTGTCACTCACTGCTGAAACTGATCTAGGGCTGGTTCTCAGAACTCAGCTGAAAACAGGAAAGCCACAGACAGTAGCTCCAGGTATGTTACAGTTTTGCAGTAACAGTCACTCACAAAATTAAGCTAGAAATGCGTTCATACTAGACTGAGAGGAGCTCATATTTAGTGGCTTCTTGTGGAGTTTATTATAGATTGGAGTTGTTTCCACGACAGCCTTTGCGATTCCACTTTCCTTCAGTAAGAGAAATCTAGTTTTATCTCTTTTAACCTCTCATGCCTCAACACTAATCTCTAGGTGCCTGTGAGGTGCCCCATTGCACATTAGCGCCCAGTTTCCAAATAATGACTTCTTATACTAGATCAGTTCTCCTATACTGTATGTTTTTATCTTTACTGGAAATTTCTGAAGGGATTAAAGGAGCTCTGCCCTGGTAATCCTTCTGCCCTTGGCCGGGGCAGGGCTTCTATCTGTGCTTGCACTTTGCTGAGTTCACTACTCTGACAGACATTTGCATCTACCCCTGTTCTTACAAGGTCCTCCAGATAAATAATATTTCTTAAGGATTATTTGCTGAGAAGACTGACTTGCTTGTTGTGTGTCATATGGTCATATTTGGGCATAGAGAGCAGCCCCTAAGGTTGGCCAAGCCATGCAAAGACTTGACATACATCACTGACGTGTGATGTATAGTGCTGATATAGAGCATACTGTGCTGACATACAGCTGATGGCTCTCTGTCCAATAGAGGGGGCTGGCAACTCGTATTCACACATCAGACAGGGATGCAGAAGCCAGTTAGCTTTAATCCTTTTATTTGTTCTGCCCTTGTTCTGGGCAGTAGTGCCTGATGTTTTGTACTTGTTTTGGCTGTACATCTAATGCACTGCATGTTCAATGTGGGAATCCTTTTTTTCTTGACAACCTTCTAATTCTCAGTACAGAAGGTGGCATGGTCAATTGTCAAAAACTGTTGTTTCCTGAAAGTGCAGTATATGTTTGGAGCATAAATTGCCTCCATAGATCCTAGTCAAAGTCTTTGTTTTATCTTTTGACTACAGAACTGCCCGCCACCTAGCAAGCTGTAGAAGTAGCCTTCCAATTGGGCAACTCAGTCTGGCATCAGGAAGAAACATTTAGAAAACATAATTAAAATGAAGCAAGCCATCAGATTTTCAAGATAATTTGCTTGGATATGTGCCAAAGAGAAATAAAGATAAACTCAGAAAACTCTTTCAAAGTCTGAATAGGTCAGTCCGCCTTTGTCAGACAAATTTCAGCAAGTCATTTTAATATGCCTGTTACATCTTTTAATTATGATTTATTAGTTTCCAAAATTTACCTCATCTGATTAATGATCTGGCAGATGGTTTGGAGACTTCCCTCCCAGTATTTTTATAACCCCACAATCATTTGATGAAGCTTTTTCTGCATTGACTAATAATATTTAATAACCCATGCCTAGCAGGTTGCAAGTAGTTTAAATTTAACTGTAATTCAATTCAAGGTAGCACAGTTTTCTTCAAAGCCATTGAAATCAGCTGTGAAATATGCATTCAAAGTCAACCACTAATTTTATAAGAGATCATTGGGTCTAAAAGATGTACCAAGAGCCACATCCTTGTCATGACGAAGAGGAAACCACAGAAAGATGAGCAAAAGAACCCTTATTTTAATGAAAAATATGATAGAAACTTACAGATGTTAGCTAGTTCCAAGTGCACAGATTAAATTTAATGTATAAACCACAGAGTTTCACAAGGTTCATTCTTATGTACATTTGTAAAAAGCAAGAAACACTTTGCCCTATTAAGACACTCTCACAAAATCTTTATTTGAATAAAATATAAACCTCTCTGAAGCTCCATAGAAAATTAAACAATAATTAAAACAGTGGCAATGACAGGAAATGAACAAAGTATATGTCACTTTACTTGCTCTTATTCACTGCTGCCATTTAAAAATACTAGTCAACAGTATTTAATTAACCATTTCCATTTAAATGAATAAATAGCACAGCACATTGTTGCTAAATGAACTTGAAAGCTGGTAAAGGATGTTACCTATCAAGATGTAGTGTCCAGGTTTCTTGGAACATTTGTATCTCAAGCTGTCATAACCAAAGCTGCATGACACATCTTTTCAGCCCCCTTGGTACCAGATTAAAGCAGCTGCATGAAAAGAAGGGGGAGCTCTGGACTAACGTGTTACAAAATTCCTGACAGTTATAAACAGCAATGGACCACACTGACAGTGATGTGGCTTTCACTGATTAAACTCCGGGGCACGCACATCCTGTGTCAAAACCTACAGTCCTCTCTGAGCACTGATCTTAGCAGAGCTCAAGTAACAAATGGTCACACAATTTATTCTCTGAACTGAGGCTTCGGGCATGCTGATGGAGCACTGTGGAGAAATTCACACTGCTTCCTTTCACTAGTGTTTGTGAGACATCCCATCTTCCAAAGCAGTCCAGCCAGGCCTTGTCAATTAATTCCTGTGATGTACAATCCACATCACAGTGAAAAGAACAATGTGGAGTCAGTAACTACCCTTGCAGCACTGAAGATTTCACAGACATGGGGACAGAAGATAAACTGATGGATGCTGCTGCATAGTTAATTGTATTCCTGCAATTTTTCAAAAGGATGGGTTCTAACTTGTGGTTCTTGTGGATGCCTCTACACTAAAACATGAGAACATGTTGGCTTAAAGGTGTGATACAGGTAGTGACAGTACTCATGATTCAAAGCACACTAAGTTCAGAAGTTACCACCGCCATAGCTGGAAGGGAGTGTTGTTTGAGCAGAAACAGGTGGTTTGAGTTAACTTGGCGCCCTGAGAATTAGTTTATGGATCTGCGAAATGAGACTGCTGCAGCAGGAATCAGCCAGGCAGCACCACAGTGAGATTTGACAGGGACTGCACATCAGAGCCCTGAATTATTAAACAAAGTTTATTTGTGTATTCTGCTTTACGAACAACAGAGTTGATCTTATTAGGTGGTCTCGGCCTCATTATCCAGAAATATTGAGAGTATCTGCATGAGGTAAGCGCACAGCTGGCGGTAAGAGAATGCAAGAAATAGACACAGTTCTATTTGGATATTTAAAGTGTTTCTCTTCCAGTCCTCTTTCCCTTGTTTGTCCTACACCCAGTTACTAAAGTCAGGGTGACAGTTGCCAGTTTCATACTTGGGACAGTCCTTTTCAGAAGGGTTTGTTATTCCAATAGCTGTGTTGGGCTGGATTTTTCCCTTCTTGTGTTGCTTGATTCCAGCTTAGCCATCCCAGGCACTATTCATCTGCCTAGCCTAACACTGCTGGTGATTCTGGATAGGTTTCAGTGGGCACAGACAGTGGTTCGTAAGTCCTGTTTCAGGCATTTCTGTTAGGCAATAGACAAACAAAAAAATCCTTTCCCCTCTAATAAATAAATAACAGAGTTATTTATTTACTACCAACCAATGTTTCATAAAATGAAAAAAACATTTTTACTTTTATAAAACAGAAAAAGCCACTGAAGCCAGAACTGAAGATACTGTTTCCCAATTCTGTCTCAGTGAGGGAATATCTCATGTACTACAGCTTTGGGGGCTGATTCCTGCTGTCAAGAATCATCTTCTGACTTTCCTTTTGGTCCCCTTTGTAGCTTTTTGGCAGGCAGGATGAAATACTTTTCCAGCACCCAGCCAGCATTTGCAGTCTGTAAAATTATAGGCCAACCCTTGGCACAGTGAAGACGATCCATAATACAGCATGAAGGAGCTATTAGAACATAGGACTGGGAGCTGAGCGGTGACTAACTGACTTTAATTAGTTCATCTAAGAAAATATGTCTGAAACCGAGCTGTTTCAGAAATTCTGCTTCCTTAAATAGTTTCTTCCAGCAGGAACAGGAAACGTGAAATAATCCATGTTCAGTCTGTGACAATTCAGAATACAAAGTAAGAGAGAAGAATATGCCAGTATTCAGTCTTTTGGATTCATAATTTGGGAAAATAACTGCAGCTTTGAATAATTTACTGATTTTTTTTTCCTGGGCATATGTCTTAAATTAAGCTTCTAGGCATTTTATTAAATGACTGAAAATTGATGCCAAGTTTTTGATCAAATAAGAAAGGTAGGTTGTTCTATGGACAAAATAGAAAAACACTACAACTCATCAAAATTTATTTCATTCTCTCAAATATCTTGAACAGATATAAATGTGTATAAATTACTGAATTTCTGAGTAAGGACACAAGATTGTGTTCTGCACTTGTAACACTGCCTAGTTATATGACCTCTTTCCTTTTAGCAATTTATTAAGAAAATTGAAAATAATGAGATAGGAGCTGAAATAGATTTGGAACTGATTAGGCTGTTTTTAGGTTTGTGTCTTATATTTCTAAGCCCTCTGGCAGTTTTGTCGCTTAACGAAACACAAACCTATCACAGGCAGTATGCAGCTGTTACCCCTCATTGCTTTCTTATTACAGCTTGTTTGAAAACATTCCTTTCCTTTCTTTGAGTAAAACAAAAAACCAAACAAAAAACCAAACAGCAAACCAAAACACAAAATGCCTTGAATTAGCTTTGATTCCTTTACAGCAGAGAAGATCACAACACACTGAAAGCATTGTGCTTTCAAAAATTCAAAAATTTGAAAATACAACCATATGATTGATGAGGCAAAGGACGAAGGATGCAGGAAGCATGTGCATGCATGGAAGTTCTGTTGACACCATAGGGAAACAAATAGACCTGTGCTAGATCCCTCCAGGTGCATTGTTCTGCGACATCTTGACTGATACCTCTTTTCACGGCAGCCAAGATATTAATTCAGTTTGTGCCCTTAGANGCTACCAACTGCATATCACATGGAAATGCTTGAAGACCATCTGTCAAAAATCTCCTTGAAGAAGACTCTGCACCAGGTATCCCAAAGTCTCAAAGAGGCTTCAGTCTGGAGTGTGAGGACTGTGAACAAAAGAGAGAAATAAAGATGGGCTGAAGGGATATGGTCTTACTTTTAGGGTATGTTTTTGCAAAGACTAAAGCTGCATATAAATCAGAGAGAGAAAGCATGTTTAAATGAAGAGATCAAAATGTCAGCAGTGAAGAAAGACAGCATAATGAGGACTAAGGGTGAGCTGGAGAGACTGCGTGGCAGAGACAAGCCATAATAAAACAGCCACCACTCATCCTAAGGAAAGAAAGTGTGTGTAACACTGTGGAAAATTCTTTAATAGTTCCTGTTGGTGTCCTTACTCCTTTTGGCCTTTGGCTGGCTCTTCCCTGAAGTTTTATTACCTAAGAGATGCTGAAGTCCTCTTATGGCCTTTCTGGGATCATCTAATTATTCTGGAAAGTGTTTATGTTACAAAGATGGGTACTTATGAAAAAGAAGAGAGATTTCTTCTTAAAGAAAAATTATGATTGATACAAATTTGATCATTTTACTTATCTAAATGAATTAGTTAAAATTGTCTTTTCTCTGCCAATAGAAAGGTTATTATCCTGGCAATATTGCAAAGAATACATGGAAATATTAGCTCATGAGGACACCTAACCCAAACTCAATGTTTCACACATATGACCACAGATTTTCTCGTTAGTAACCCATGGAGTACAAGAACTGAGCTTTTAATAGCTTTGTCATTCATTACAGGAAATAGCTACTTAGTCAAGTCTAAACTATATATAAAGCATAGTTAAAACTCCTGCAGAAATGTTGTAAGACAATAGCACTGCTTAATTGTAACAAGGTTTTCAAAAACATGCTTTAGTACAGCAGAGTAGAAATCACTTCAAGACATGGTTCTATTCCTGTGAAGAGAAAGTTCTTAAAGAGCAGAGATCAAAATCACCTTGAGTTGCAAGCAAAACGATACTCCCTACCAATCCTAAAATATTTGATTCTAAAATGTATACCTAGGATTTGGAAAACAAATGGTGCACTTTGAGACTCTGCACATGTATCAAGAACAAACATTTCTCAAATAAGAATTTGGCTTAGTTATCAGGAACTGATAGGGTCAGAATACAATTACCATTCACATTGAATAGGGAAAGGATAAAATTCACAGTACTTGTCATTTTATTGACTGCTGTGTTATTGTTTATATTATGACAAAATTAATGAAAATGCTTGTTCCACTCTAATATGTTTTATTCTAGTTCTGCAGAGAAATACTGAGAACATAGGCTGCATGGCAATAGAGAAATGAGTGAGTATTCTTACATCAGTTAATTATGTCAAATAGTAAGAGACAAAATAGCTTTCACGTTCTCTCAGCATTAAAGCTGTGTTTCATATAGGCAGGATATATGCACCTGACCACATAAATAGAACATGCAAAGAACCAAAGAACCATCATTCACATCTTGTTTTCTTTTATTGATAAAGAAATGGAATGTTTGAAGAAAATTCCTGAAAGTCTTTTTTTTCCAAAAGTTTGAAAATCAGTAAGTGTGAAAAATAATGGATATATTTTTCCGTGTGGAAAGGCCTTTTTTTTTCTAGGTGGATATACAGAATCATAGAGTCATTTAGGTTGGAAAAGACCTTTAAGATCATTGAGTCCAACTGTAAACTTAACACTGCCAAGTCCACCACAAAACCATGCCTCTAAGCACCACATTTACCTGTCTTTTAAATACCTGCAGGAATGGTGACTCCACCACTTCCCTGGGCAGCCTGTTCCAGTGGTTGACAACCCTTTCAGTGAAGACATTTTTCCTCATACCCAATCTAAATCTTCCCTGGGTAAACTTGAGGCTGTTTTCTCTTGTCCTATTACTTATTACTTGGAAGAAGAGACAAACACCCACCTCACTACAACTTCCTTTCAGGTAGTTGTAGAGAGTGATATGGTCTCCCCTCAGTCTCCTTTTCTCCAGGCTGAACAACCCAAGCTCCCTCAGCTGCTCTTCATAAGTCTTGTTCTCCAGACCACTCACCAGCTTTGTTGCCCTTCTCTGGATGTGTTCCAGCACTTCAGTGTCTTTCTTGTAGTGAGGGGCCCAAAAGTGAATACAGTATTCACTTGGGTGAGGGCCTTACCAGTGCCCAGCAGAAAGGGACAATCGCTTCCCTAGTCCTGCTGGCCACACCACTGCTGATACAAGTCACAATNACTTGGCCTTGTTGAGCTTCATACCATTAGCCCCAGCTCACCATTCCAGCCTGTCCAGATACTTCTGTAGGGGTCCTGCCCTCAAGTAGATCAACGCTCCAGCCCAGGTTGGTGTTGTCTTAGTCAGGGTGATTCAGATTCCTGGGATCAAGAGGTCTCACAAAAGAAACCACTACTGACAAAACCATTGACAATGTGAAGGCAGAGCATTGGTTTGGGCACTGAGTGATCAGTCATGTTTAGCACTGTCTCCAGAAAAGTAAATTTTCTGAAGTGCAGAAAAGGTATGTGACTTTATTGTACTTTTAAGAAACTCTATAAGATCTATAATAACTCTATAATAGATCTTAGAAGTCTTGGTCGCTGAAACTCTTTTCTTCCCCTGGAAAAGTAGGTGATTTGAAAGCAGTAACAGGAAAGACTTTAGTATAACAGAATCACTATCTATTTTTTCATCATTTTCCCCCACTTACATCAAATACCTATTTATTGCATGTCACAAACTCAAACTTGCCTGCCTTGGAGAAAACTGACCCCTGTTGCCATGCAATAGAGCATTTCCACCACCCTATGATGTTTTTTGTCTCTTGAACATCCCCTCCAAGCACAGCAGAATGCTGTAAGGTCTTCCTGGAGCCTTCTCATTGGGAGTAGCCACACTGTGCAGGGATAGCACAGCGTAGAAAATCTTCAGTCAAAGCCAGGCCCTGTGTGTAACCCATCAAGGAACAGGACCATGCCATGTGGACTCAGCAGCTCAGACCTGAAATGTGCTCAGCTCCATACTCCAGGTCTTGAGGTCTGAGGTCTTCTCAGAACAGAAATTATGTGCAGTAATTCGGGCTTCAGCTCCCAGCTGGACATGCCACATATTTGTATGTGGAGTTATGTAGAATTATATGCTCCAAACAAGGTATTTATATGCTCTAGTTCCCGGGTCTCTCTGCAGATAATCCCACCATACCCAGTCACTTCTACAGTAGCTCCTGCGGTCTGTTCATAGGTATTCAGCCCTCTCAGCTCTCTGCATTGCAGCTGGTCTGCCTGGAGAAAGGATGTAAACACCTTTTGCCTTCAGCAAGTAGGAAACATCCCAAAGCATCTATTTTTACCGGAGTGAAGTTGAGTTGCCATGTTACAGTGGAAACAAAGAGTAATTAGCAATTCATTGAAAAGATACAAGAAAAGAAATCATACAAAGGGGAGTCCTTGCCGCTATCTCACTTTCCTGATTCTTATCATTTACTTCCTATTTCTGGCTTTTCATTTTGGACTTTGCAGCTCAGCTTCCTTTCGGTGTTTCCCTTTGAATCTTTGCTCCTTGTATAGCATTGTGCTTATGGCTTTTTGTAAAGGAAGCCTGGGAAAACCTTGGATCATTCAGGAATGCACGGTAACATATTTTTAGTTTAGGGACTGCTTTTTGCCTTTTTGAAATGAGCAACAAGGGTCATGCATTCAGCCTTTTCTTATATTTAAAGCGATATTAAGTCTTCCTGCTTATCCCAAATTTACAGGCTCAAAAGACTGGATAATGACAGTGGCCCGAACGCTTAAGTTCAGAATAACTGGAAGTGAATGATTCTCTCTCTACCTAAAGAGTAAAATGAGCAAGACTCTTGAAGTATTGACCTAATGAATAGACTGCTCCTGTGTATTAGCACAGATTAATCATGTATCATGAGGTATGTCATTTCACAGGGATCCTTAACAGGTGGAGTCAAACCTCTCAGAGGGCTTAAATACAACCTCAAGTGGCCCACACAAGCTGCTTTTCCTTGAAAAATGGATTCTTTGCAAAAGAACTAGAAAATCTCTGCTCTGAAATATTCAGCTGGAAACACACTTCATGGCTCACTGATATTAAACCAATTATTGCTTAGTTCCCTGTAAAGCATTGGACGTAAGGGCTGAAACCCTTTCTGCTTCTATAAGGAATGCCAAACATTATAAACGGTGATGTAATTATGATGTAAACTGGCACCAAGACAATTTATACTGTAAACCTGGAAGAAAAATAATTAGCACTGATCTGATGTGATCTGATCTGATGCAGAAATTCTTCAATATTTGAAGTATATTTGTACCACAAGTTAAATAATGGTGCCAAATTTTCTGCTGTTGATAGATGGGGAAGCTTCATTAATTCATGTTTAATTCATGGAAAACCAGTTTTCAAGGAGAGCTTAGTTCAGGGCTTTACAGGATCAAGCAGTTCGTAGGAAATAAAAGCGTAATGGATTCAACAGGTAAAACAACAAAGAAATATGAAAACCAGAGGGAGTCATATTGGATTTATTTCACTACTTAATCAGTGGACAGTGTGGAAGACCATAGTATCATTATTTCCTCCGTGATACTCATGTACAAGCCAGGCCACTATCTGTTCATATTGCTTTCTTCCATTACATGTATTTTTTGATCCATTGTAATGACTTACTTTGGCTTCTAGTTCCGAGCACAGAATACAGTTTCCATCTTATTCCAAATAATATTGGCTAGTTGCTAGGGGAGTGTGCTGATTTCTTTTATGATTTCTTTTCCTCACCACATCTGTGTGCAATTTTTTTTTATTTATCATCTCCCTAGGACATTTTCCCTGTGAGAAACCCAGGCGTGAAATGCAGCCCTTTCAGATCTTATTAGGGGTTTTATACAAGGAGCATTACCTAAATATATTTACAGAACAGGATTTTACCTGCTGGTGTCTACTACCAGGCATAAACACTTAAGTGCACACGTGCATGGGTCTGTACACTCTGCTGTTATCTCCTCTGAGGGAGCAAGCAGGCATGAATTTAGGGGNCTCTCGAGCAGATATGGCAGGTGGACTGAAATGGTTACGGCTGTGCTTAGCTGTGCTCCCGGCCCCTCTGACCGAACTTAGCCACCCTCTCCCACTGGGGGACTGCTCCTCAGCCCCATGGGTTACAACCTGAACCGCTAAAATAAACCAATGTCAATTTTAGTTGATGCTAAAGCCAGCAGAAATGGGCAGTGGTTTACATTACTGTGCTGACCTGTGAACCACAGGGGAGATGTTGGGTTTTCTTTCAAAAGCAGGCGTTTGCCATGTTGCAGTTGTGATGGGGTCAGGAATAGCACATGCATTTTTAATTTTTCTGCTCAGTGTAACCTCACAATTTTATTCCTCCTCAGCTTTTAGTCACAGTATTCACTACTATGTTTGAGGTACTCCTTTCACTTCCCAGGGGATAGTTGAACTGGATTTTGAAGATGAAGTTGTCTACTACTGCTAATTGCTGTCACTCCATGGCTACCAATAGCACTTTGTCAGTTGATATGACACTTCAAGGCTTCAAAGCAACCTAATGCTTTAATTTTTACATGTCAAATTCACTGATTTGTACAAGATCACATGTGAAAACAGGCATGAGCTTGTGCTTATAAACATCTGCCAGCTGGCAACTGTGATTAAAAGAACTGTATTTTGAGTAATTATATACTAAGATGGATGCCTGCAAATACTTGCTTGAGTGTAGTCTTTCTTTGACATATGTTAAACATAATAGGCTTCTCTCTTCTCTTCTCTTCTCTTCTCTTCTCTTCTCTTCTCTTCTCTTCTCTTCTCTTCTCTTCTCTTCTCTTCTCTTCTCTTCTCTTCTCTTCTCTTCCCTTCCCTTCCCTTCCCTTCCCTTCCCTTTTTCGCTTCAGTCCTATCCTATCCTATCCTATCCTATCCTATCCAGGTTCTTATGCCAATGTGTACCAGAAGCATATGGAGAACCTACCCAAATGCAACATACAGCATGTTGGTTGTCTCGTCTTCTTCACAAGAGAGAGGAGCTAAACATTTTGATTTAGATCTATCCATTCAATTTTGCATTTATGAAGACGAGGCTTTCCTGCTCTCCTGTATTTCCAGCACAGCTCTTCAGTTTACTTGGCATCTTACTGGCAGTGTCCTCAGCCCACTCAAGATGCAGGATTCCCAAATGGCAGGCTGGTCACATACAGGTTTAGATTGATTCAGTTCCCACTGACTTCAGTGGCAGCAACTTGTGGTATTCAGATATTTATTTATGGCTAGATTTATTCCTTTTCCCCTTTCCTGTGGATCTTTCTTTAGAGCAGATATTTTCATTTCTCTGGTGGCTCATCTGTTTCACTGAACTCTTTGGTTGTTTGCTGTTTCTTGTCAAGGCTCTGGCAGTGTGAATAAAGTCTAAGAGGGGGGACTGGGGAAGTTGAGTCTCTTTTGTTTATTTACACTGATTTCATTGAAGAGCAACACAAGGGCATCTAATAGAGCTGGATCAGGACAGAAGTGGTGTAAAGGGGAGGAGAATCAGCCCCTCCAGATCCACACTAAGGCTGTGCAAAGGGTGCTGGTGATGGATGGGGATTTCCCCCTTTGGTTGTGAGGTCAGAGCAGCTCATTGATCATATTCCTGAACTTCCTGCGGAAGAATCCACCAAGTGCTGGTTTCTGTCTGACCTGTTTTTAGTTCTAGCAGTAATCTTTGAGTGAAATGTTGAATTCATCTCCACCTAAATACTGACTGAAAAGTACAATTTTGATGCAGGCAGGAAAAACACCACTGTAACATCTGAGTTTGGCTGTTAAATGGCATGATCTCACTTTATTCCTTAAAGTAACTGTCCATGTCCCCTCAAAGGGGAAGGCAAAGATTTATTCTTTTAAAGATTATTCTCTCGGCAGTGAGATGATTCACTGTGATTTTCCTCTGGCTGCCTGAGCGGTGTTAGTGAGGGAGAGCTGTCCTGTCAGCAGCTTACCCAGTGTCAGAGTGATTCCTGTCCTGCAGGAAGGTATGCAACCTACTTGGGGCTGGTGGTGGTTTGTTTTGTTTTTTTTTTTTTTTGGTTT
>VXBJ01000189.1:269656-288434 GCA_013400055.1 Nycticryphes semicollaris | reverse complement strand
TTTTGGCAGACGTCCTTGAGCATTTGAGACGGATGTGAGAGAGTTTTTAGTCCTCATGCAAAACAACCAACTAAACATAACAGATTACATCAGCTCAGGCTTTTCAATTCCTGGATGGCAGCAGAGTGCTAATCCAACCTTCATCCTGGATTTCATGAACTGAAACAAGGGAGGCTGGCAGGAGCAGCGTTGCCGGATTGAGGAAGCTGACGACGGTGCAGCATGTGGGCAACACACTGTATAAAGCTCATAAACTTGTAGGCTGATGTGTGCAGCTACCACTTTGGATTCTGTACCGCTGCTTCCCTCGGCACCAGGCACCAGCAGGCTGAGCATTAAAGCCTGCTCTTTGGGACGGAGCATTTTCCCCTGCAAGACATGAAGGTCTTCCTGTTTCTCACACTCCTCCTGATGCCTGTGCACACTGGAACTGCTTGGAGTGCGAAATACGCAGTAGATTGTCCCGAGCCCTGTGACAGTAACGCATGCAAAAGTACCTTGCGCTGTAAGCGAACAGTGCTGGATGACTGTGGCTGTTGCAGAGTGTGTGCAGCTGCTCTGGGGGAGACTTGCTACCGTACTGTCTCGGGTATGGATGGTGTCAAGTGTGGTCCTGGGCTGAAGTGCCAGTTTTACACAGAGGAGGATGACTTTGGTGATGAATTTGGTATCTGCAAAGGTAACAATATTCACTTTGCATGCACCCACTGTGGCAATTTGACAGCAACCTACATATAGATCTTGCCTACTGCTTGAAAGATCAAAAATGGGATTTTTCCAGCTCAGCCCTTAGCCAAGAAGAAAGTGAAAATTATCTGCTAGTATTAAAAGGTGTTACATGTAGGCGGGACAGAGTTATTAATGTGAGAATACTGTTTAGACGTGGGGACGTGTGTGAGGAAATACGGATGCGGTGTGCTTGGAGATGAGATTTTTGATTGGGACTTGGGAGAGCCAGACACTAGTCTTGATCCTTCCGCTGATTTGGTGGGTGGCTTTCTATAAATTGCAAAGACTTTAATCCTCTGAGTCTAACCTTGTCCCAGAGTCCCTGCCCCTGCCGGGTTCTTTCTGGGGTGAGGTTCCCTCGGGCACTGCCAGCTGCCTGCCCAGGGGCAAGGTACTCTCTCTGGGGTCTGGGAGATGGAGATAACAGCACTGCTTGAGCACCTGGAGACCTTGTCATCTTTAATTCAGCCCTGCCTTTGAGGTGCTCAGCCATCCTAGGGATGGGGCCAGGGGAGGCAAACAGAGACTCTCCTGCCTGAAAGATAGGAATAGCAGAACAGGAGCTGACTCTGAGATGAGCAGCAGGCCACTGCTCTCAGCTTATTACAGGTATACTGCATGCTCATTTCTTTAGTTGTTGACAATAATGGCATTTTTAATTTAAGAGCTATCCTAACTCTATGTAAAAAAGAGAATCTTTAAAAGGATGGGAGGTATTACATTACTAAGAAGTAGGATGAAAGTTTTTAAAATAAATAATTTCTGAAAAAGGCTTTGCAAAGTATGAAAGCAGTGAGTTTTCCTGTGCCTGTGTACCACTTTGGTAACTAGGTACAGATATGTCTTTGAATAACTTCCTTAAAAATGGAGATGCCTTGGCAGTTAAACTTCAGGAGTATTAATAGCCTCAGCTAGAGTAATGACTTAGGACCAGATGCTGCGAAAATCATTCAGGCTGACTCATATACAGCACACACTTATTTACGTTGGTATTTAAAAACAAATTCATGTGCATGTTTGAGGGTGAAACCCAAAATGCTACTTTATTTTCTGAAGACTAGACTTTGCACATAAAGGTAATGTCTTTGGTGTAACCACCAGAAAAGTGTTTTACTGAGGTATTTGGCCGATATTCAGTTTATTAAAAATTACTGCAGTGCAAGATGCCACCTATAAGTATTTTAATAGTTCTTTTGGAAGTTAATGTACTATATAGGAATTTCTTTACAATATCAGACTTCAAATGGGAAAAAAACCCCAACATTGAGGACGTGAAGTCTAAATCCCTGCAGCTGAGTCTTGGAAGCTCTTCAGAAAATATAAAGCAATTTTTTTTTTTCCAAGTGAGTCAGTGGAAAAACTCTCATCAATTTCAGTAAAGCTATATCTTGACATAGAGTTGTAAATTGGTATCTAAGGCTTATATTCCTCGTGTATCTATTTGCACTAAATAGTATAAATATAATTTCTATTTTTTTTCTTTTTTTTTATCTCAGTCCTGAGATAGTAAAATCTCTTTCTGTATATATGTGAATTTTGTCAGGCAAAGAATGCAGCCAAGTACTGTTATTTTATACTTCCATTTATAGCTATGGTACCAGATCACTCACTCTTTTTAATAACTTCCATGTTTGTAATAATTCACAGAGTCAGGATGACTGAATTCTCTCTGGTTGCCTGTGATCGGTTTTGCTTTGTAGTAAAATGACCTGAGCACTCTGTTCTTCAATTTCTTATTTCTAAAATGGGTAAAACATGGAAAATATATCTTTCAGATAATTTTTTTTGAGTACTTTTAGCATTGTGAGAGTACATCATAGTGAGAGTGCATCAGTAGCAATGTCATTATTTTTCAAAACAGATTAAGGAATATTAGTGCAATTCTGTTAGTAAATACCCTCTAAACTTGAGGTATAACTGTCACAGAAAAGAGCATGCTTTTGCTTTCTTAGGTCACTGGGAGCTATTTGCAATTTATCTAGGAGCAGGCTCCTGCTGAAAAAAAAAAAATAACAGAAAAATTGACTCAGATCTCCGTTTTGTCAAATCTGAAGAGCAGCACCAATGCCAGGATTATTCCTCGCAGAGCCAAGTGCTTTGGAGTCAGACTTGTTTCCATGCTGGTTTCCAGTGCACAGCTTTGCATCCCACCTCTCTAGGCTGAGGGGCTGAACACCTGCAGTGGGCAGATTGATGCTCCATATGGTGCATGCTCCCAGCTTGTCCCTCAGGGAGGATCATGTGTACAAAAACTGTTTTGCTTTGGCAGGATTTTGTTTTGGTTTCATGTGGACAAATGGCAGGTCAAAGGGTGTCCTTGCTTGGGAAGGGGAGTATGGTGAAGCTCAGTCAGATCCTCCAGGCTGGAGGGATTCCCTGTGCTGTGCCTGGCAGGGAATTGTTTGATTTTCCAGTGCTTTTCATTTATAAAAGCATACCGGTTGGAGATGCAATGAATTGTAAATTGTTGGTTTCATTTTGGGGTGTCAGCCTGATTTTCAGATAGCCTAGGCTGTATGGAAGAACTAAATATTTGCATTGATTCAAGAGGAAACTGGAAAAACAGAAGAATAAACCAGTTGCGGGGTGTTATATGCATTATGTCTGGCTCAGGAGGTCGCAGAGCTGAAAATGAGGGACAATATGAGAGAAGAGGTATCATTTGTGCTTATCATGGTTGTTCTTTTTTCAGTGTTTTGTGGGAATCTGGGCTGGATGGGAACCTGGGCTGGATGGATCCTTGCTCCAGCTCTGAATGGTCATTCATCCGCCCTTAGGAGCTGAACTGCAAACTCTTCAGGACTTGCCATTTAAGGTGACCATGCACCATGTGTTGGCAAGGACAGCCTGAGCATAAATGCTTTTCTCCTGAGACATCCCAGACTTCTCTTGGGATGATCTCTCTTTTGGGAGCTTGGAAAGGGAATTCCTTGTTTCCATCTGTTCAGTTATGGTTGTGGGAAGATACCCTGTTCAACAGCAAGGCAGAGGAAGGCTGTGACCACAGGTTTAAAACCTCTGGGAATTTATGTCATCCAGCATGTGACACATGTCAGCTATGAAATGGGGCAAATCCTCTGCACCTGACTTAGTTTTTTTTTTTAAAAAAACATCTGATCCCATCCTTTGTTGCTCCTCCCTGAGCTTTCTCAGAGACAGGAGGTTTGAATCAGGCGAGTGACCCGATGCAGTATAACCAGGCAAGTATCTCAGTGCCTCTAGAGCATGCTCCCTCTTTAAGCTGGAGACACAGGAGAGCTCTTTGCTGTCTGCCGTGGAAAGACAGCCCTTTGCTGCCCGAGAAGCGAGCGCACCGGGGCAGGCTCTTCTCCGGTAGCCGGGAGGTCCCCCGGCGGAGGTGGCGGTCGCTGGAGAGCTCCTCGGCTCCGGGCGCCCGGGCACATGCAGCCCGGCCCCAGCAGCGCGTTGCAGCTCTCAGTCGTGACGGTGATGTCGGTCAGATAATACCATGCCCAAATAGTGAATTCACAAACTTTATGGAGTCTCCTTCTTTCATAAATCCAACACTATTCCTTTAACTACTTCCTTTATGGTTCTATACCTATACTTTCTTACTGCCCTTAATTTGCATTTTAGTACTATGAATTTCAGAAAAGAATTGTAAATCAGTTACAGAAGAATAAATGATGTATATAATGTGTGTCAAGGTTTGTTAGAACTGGAAAATACTTCTAAGATGCAGTTGCCAAGCTGAAATCCTGTAGTTAAGGTTTAGCTGACCTCTGGTTAAACGTTTTCAACTTTTAAGGATATTAGCAGACCAGCTACTAGCAGTGTTAGCTTTGCTGTATTTTATTTTTTTTTTTTCCCCAGAGTGTCCTTATGGTACCTATGGAATGGAATGCAGAAAAACCTGCAACTGTCCCTCTGGCATCTGTGACAGAGTAACTGGGAAGTGTTTGAAGTTCCCGTTTTTTCAACTGTCTGCTTCAAAGCCTCCAAATCGACGAAAGATAGCTTCACACACAGGTAAGACTTCGGAGTTGATCTTAGCAAACATCACCTTGTATGTGATCTACCACCACACTGTACACTGTGCATGAGTGATGCAAACTTTGGTGGAGCTGTGCAAACAGCTAACAACACAAGGTACATTTATTTTTGGTATTGGCTGCTCCCTCACTATAAGTCAAAGGATTAGGTGAGCTGTGACACAGAGTAAAACTATTTTGAAATCCCAAGATGGGCAAATTGCTTTGCAGCTGTTGTGTGAGCTAGCAGTACAGCATCACCTATGCAATTGGAGGCTATGCTAGGATTTGCAATAGTTCATATGTGATACATGTGGCTGTTTTGTGCAGAAAGGAATTCACTAGGTTGCATTTACTATTGTTACTACAGTTAGATAACATATGGTAAAAGTAATATCTTCTTTTTCACGAAGGCAGAGCTTCATACACTTTCAGACGTCAGTGAACTGTTTTATGAAATGTTTTATTGTAATCATTTACCACAGTATCTCTGGAATAAGTTCTTACCTTTAAGATTACATCTGATGCCTGTAACAGAACTTGTGAGAAATAAAAAAGGTGTGTGCAAAACTGGAGTGTTCTTAAGGCAGGAATGAGAGATCACTGAAATTTTTAAAGCTGGGATTATAACTTCTTCTCCCTTTATTCTCCACCTGATGATACTGAGACATATTTGACTGAACATTTACTCTAAATTTAAACACCAATGAAAAACAATACAAGTGTAAAGATTTTAAATAAATATCAGGGATTTAATCCTAGACTTACTGGGAGCTTTATTAGGACTTAATAAAAAAAAATCTTTGAATTTTATTTCTTCTCCAACTGCAGTTTTTGTGCCTTGTTTTGATTTTCTCCTGTTACATTAAGCTATTTAGAGGTTATTGCCTTATTACATACATTATCTATACCCCACTCTCTGTTTAGAGAAAGTTAAATAGAGGTGAACCTCTTCAGTTTATACTCATACCACATTGAGAATGGTCTTCAAAAAAAACTTTGTGAGATGGATCAGTCCTGATCCTTTTGTATTTTTCTATGTGATTGTGCTCTTTTGCCTTTCCAGGTTTTGTTTATCACTAAGGGTGCTGAAATAACATGAAAAAAATACTCTTGTCTTGCTTTTTTCTGTATCTAGCCTGTATCCCAAATCTTCCAGGGAGCCTTTTTTTACCAGTTCCTCCTTCCTTTTCCTCTCTGTCCCTTGCTTTTGGTCCCAAACCTTCTGCTGCCTCAACATAAATAGTGTTTTTTTTACCCACACAAGGGTTTCTGTCCTCAGAGGCCTGTCACTGAAGACCAGGGACGCTGATGGTAGTACTATATGGGGTGGCCACATGAGGTTTCATTTAATAGCAATCTTCAGAGGTAGCTACAGCATTTAGCTATAGATGTAGCTATAGCTCTATATATCATCTATAGATCATCATATAGGTCATATAGATTATATAAATCTATCTATCATCTAGCTATAGATCTAGCTATAGATCCTCAGCAAAGTAAAAAAAGCTATGAATGCTCCTGTATTTTAAGCAGGCAAGTTTTTGGCTTGTATATTTTATAAAGATACTATGGCTAAATATACCCTAGTAAATTCAATGGTTCCAGGGTGTGTTCCTGTGTGCTGCAATTTGACCGCCTTGGTGATACAACGGGAGGGCAGTGGTCGACATGCTTTTTCCCAGCTTAGCTAGCCGTGCCAAACAATCTCAGCCACAGCTCAGGAATCAGCGTCAGCCAGGGACCATTTCCAGCAGACAAGCTGGCTATCTTTTACCTTTTTTTGGAGAGTAAGAGAGTTTAATGGCATGCACCAGGTTATTCTATGCCAGCTGGCCTCAGAGAATAGCTCCAGGCACGTTTAATTTACTGCTGTAGCTATTGAGGGTGTGCTGCTTGGTCCCGTGTCACACTGGAGTGTTACAGTGAGAACTGGAAACTGAACTCAAATCACCTGCCTTAGGCTTAAACTATTAGAAAACACATTTGGCTTATGCCATAATTTGGCAGAAATTTTGCAGCTAGGTAAATGGAGTCATTCCGGGAGATGCCTGCAAGATTTGCAAGCTAAGGTTTTTCTAAAGTGTTCCCAAAACCAGGGACATTGTTGTAGGACAATATTTTAATTCTTTGATTTTCATTAAATCCACCTTTATTTTTGTATATTTTCAGAGAACGACATGGCATCTGGGGATGGCAATTCTGTAAAAGAGGAATTTGTTAAGGAGAAAGCTATTCGCTCTCCAGTAATGAAATGGCTAAATCCTCGCTGATACTTACTTACACTCATAAGACTTTCAAGTGAATGCATTTCTCAAAGATTATTGAATATGCAACAACACACTTTAAAAACAAAGTAGATGTATAGCGTATCAAAATGTAACCTCTGAAGGCCAATTGTGTTTCTGTTTTTCATGAGAAAAATGTTTACTTAAAAATAGACTGTACAGTGTATATGATTTTTGATATTTGTTTTGATAAGTATTTGAACAGAGAAATGTATTGTGGATTCATGAATGTATAGTAATATTAAAAAAACCCAACATGATTCAACCCTCCTCATTTAAATAATGCCAGAGGCTAGCTCTTGCAACCTGAGGCCCAGAAAGCTCTCACTGAATTCAGTGGGCAGTTTGGGCGAGTGAAACTGTTGGTGTGGAGCCAACGTGAAAGAACCACATATCAACAAATCCCAGGATAGAAAGCAACACCCCTGAACCGAACCACAAGAATAATAATAACTACGTAGGAGCACAACAGCGTGAAGTAAATAAACCAACGTTAGTCATTAGTCATTCTCTGGGTTTTGGAAGATTGGTGACAATTCCTCAGAGATAAATACGCCTTTCTTCAGGAGAAAAACACCCAGCATTTTAGTTTATACTTTGTGAATAACTTACCCAGGACACTGCAGATGTATATTGTACTGAGGGGATTTCTAAAGTTAAATTTTGCACAGAGAAACAGCGGCTTGGTAAACTATGCAGATTTGTAGAGGGGGACCTGAAACGAAAGAAGCTGCTTAGCTTTATTTAAATATGTTTTTCTATAAAAAGGCATCCACTTTGGTGCCATTAAGGCGGTGTCTGCGTTTCTTGGGGAAGAAGCGGGTCCAGTTCCAGAGGCCAGCAAAGGGACCTTCGGACCTTCCACCTTCATTGCTGGCTTCGGGCCCAGCTGCGACTCACAGGGAATTCATCTAGTCGGGTGCGGGGGAGGCTTGGGCCCTCCCTGAGTGGTAGGGCAGCCACATCCCACACTGCTTTGGTGCCCCGTCCTTCGTTTCTTACCTACACGAGCAAGAGGTCCCATTTCATCCAGGAGAATAACTTACACACGTTAGAGTGCTGTAGGAACTGGCAATCCCTCATTCAGTCCATTCTGGGTGACGTCTTTGTGACATAAAATTCCACTCTGAGATGGGTTTGCTAATATGTCTGCAAACTGCCAGATCCTCAGATAATGGAAAATGATGTAGGTGTGTCACAGTGAACCTGGATTGCATGGGTTCAGGAACTGCCTTGTAACGCAGAGCACTCTCATTGGAAAAGGGGTTTGGATAGAATATTTCCTTTTAATTCAATGTGAATTCTGGCAGTGACTTCAGGGAAAGAAGGAGCACCCGGTACCGCAGCCAAAGTCTGGTGCAGGATCCGAAAATGTGCTTGTAAAACTGCAAACCACAGAAACTCCAAAGCCTTTAAGGAGTCCAAATCTGGATCCAAAGCCAATGTTGGTGGAAGCTCGCTGCCTTCACCTGGGACAGCAGCACCGAACTGTGCTGCTCTAGAACAAAAGGAGGAAGAGAGCAGCAGACATCCAAATGTGAGTACGGCAGTGCAGGCTCTCTTGCCACAATAATCTGAGACACATAAACGTAAGTCTCAAACAAGCATATAACACTTTTTAACCTGTATTGAATGTTTAGGTCTGAGAGGGAGCAATATTATCTGGGGATATTTACAAACAAGTGCATGGATTCTCATTTATTGATATAAAAAGTAATATTTTCTTGATTTCAGTGAGAGCAGGATCAAACTCATGGTCCCTCAGCAGACTGAAGAGAATTATTTAAAGAATGTAATAAATATTTGCATACATGATTATTATTATGCAACAGTGTCATGAGTGACATTATGAGTTCTTGAATGTAAATCTAATAAGCTGATTGGTTTTAAAAAGCATATGATTATTATTGTTCAATAAAAAAACCCAAACAAAAACACTGCTGTCTATTGTGTCTTTCCACTCATGACAGAGCAAGGCTGATGGTGATGGCATAGCATGGTGCGTGGCAGACTCAGCACAGTTTTGTTCCCAAATCCACAGGAACAGTTTCACAATGGCTGCATCTATTGCAGTGAATCAGTGAGTTGGCTTCTGCATTTCCTCAGCTGCTCCAGTGACAGATTGTTCTACACACAATAGATTCCAGGATAAAATTCTAATGTAAGCAAATTTTATCAATTATTCTTTGAAATGTCATCCAGCCAGTTTATTACCTAGTGAAGAGTACACCTGTCCAAGCCACAAGCAGCCAGTTTCTCCAGGAGAATGTTGCAGAAAGTCACCAGAGGCTTTACTAAAGTCTTACTCCATCCTGTTCTGCTCTTCACTGAGGTGAGCAGCAGCACTGGAACATGGCTCTACCTTCCCATGTTAGGGTTAGTATTAGGGTTGAGGCAAGTTGCTGTGCGCTTCCTATGTGAAGCCATCAGGTTCCTGATGTACCAGTATTTGCAGCTTTGAGTCAGCTGAGACTGATCTCACCTTCTCTTTTTTGTGTGTCCACCCTGCGAGATCACTAGACCAGAAAACAGCCCCCACACTATGATCACAGAATCACAGAATGATATGGGGTTGGAAGGGACCTCTGGAGATCATCTAGTCCAACCCCCCTGCCAAAGGAGGTCCNACTTTGTCACAGAAGGAGATCAGGAGGTCAAGTAAGGCCAGCCTTTCATAAACGCATGCTGGCTGGGCCTGATCCCCTGGTTGTCCTGCACATGTCATGGTATGGTACTCAAATGATCAGCCCCACAGCCTTCCCTGGCACCTCCTTCAACAGGGACCTCCCTGGTTTTCAAGGACTGCTGGTAAATGATGGAAAGTGGCTTGGTGAGCACTTTCACTAGCCTCATCAGTGCTCTTGCATGGATCCCATCCAGCTCCATAGACTTTGTGTGTCCAAGTGGTGTAACAGCTCGCTAACCATTTCCCCTTGGATTTTGGGGGGTTCATTCTGCATCTTGTCCCTGTCTTCCAGCTCAGGGGGCTGGGTACTCCAAGAACAACTGGTCTTACTATCAAAGACAGAGGCAAAGAAGACATTAAGTACCTCAGCCTTTTCATCAATCATCCATGGTCACCATCCAATAAAGGATGGAGACTTCCCTTAGCTTTTCTTTTCTTATTAATATAGTTATGCAAATGTTTTTAATTGTTTTTTTCCAGCAGTAGCCAGATTAAGTTCTAGTTAAGATTTGGCCCTTTCGATTTTCTCCCTGCAGAGCCTCACAACATCCGTGTAGTCCTTCTGAGCTGTCTGCCCCTCCTTCCAAAGATGATAAACTCTTTTCTTTTTCCTGAGTTCCAGCCAAACCGCTCTGTTCAGCCAGGCCAGGCTTCTTCCCTACTGGTTTGTCTTTTGGCACATGGCGACACGCTGGTCCTGAGCCTTTCAGATTTCCTTCTTGAAGAATATCCAGCCTTCTTGGACTCCTTTGCCCTCCAGGACTGGCTCTCAGGGGAGATGAAGAGATGTTCATGGAACCAAAGCCTCTTCATTGGCCTCTGTATTTTCCACCCTTTCCCCTTCCTACCTTTCCTTTCACATCTCTCCTGGCTCCCCATTTGGCACTCCAATTAATTTCCCCTATTTTACAAAAGTGGATTTTCTTTTAGATTTATTTCCCTTCTTCAACCAACTCTGTGTACCGGGCATCCTGTTTTAAGCTGCCCTTTCCTTCCCCCACAAACCTGAAGTTAGTTACAGATGCTCTTCCCTCCTGGGGTAAAAGTCATCAGGTGGTTCATCACACAATGTGCTCCTGTCATCCAGTTTCTAGATTTGTTTTTAGTGGGACCACATATTATTCCCAATATAAATACGCTTGGCAAATATTTGGCCTGATTTCTAGTGGGTGGACTTTATTTTCTCAACTACTAAACGGTAAACAAGTAATACATGCATCTCCTCTTATTTTATACTTCATGTGCAGCAACACTTGGTAAGAAGTATGCTGTAATGCAGTATTACAGTTTCTGCTACAGCCAGTATTATAGGATGCTGCAGAGATCACTACAGTTCAAATAATCCACCGTCATACATTTTAGAGTGATGTCTGAAATGCACAGAATAGGAAAGCCTGAAATATATTCAGAGGTATTCCATCCATGATTCAAATAATAAGCAATGAATATGTTTCCAGTACAGACCGACTTTTAATGAAAAACAGTATTATCAGCTTCAACTGTACAAAATAAAACACCTATAACGCACTTTAATGAACAAATCATTACTTAAGTACATGCACACAAATATTGTGAGATGTATGACTGACTAATCACCATACCCTGATTAATTATATAAATTTACCACTCACTCCGATGTGTTGGGACACACATATTAGAGAAAACACACCACAGTATTTATTTTAAACGAAAATATATTTATTATCACCTCTGTACATGCTTGCTATCTATTTAAATGGACTGCCAGGTTACAACAGTGCTTTAAAAGTATTTCCGGACACCTGCAAAGTTGGTAAATATTTCCTGTTTTTGTTGTGTCTGCTGAAAACAGGAATTTTACAAGTTGGACTGATAACTTGACAGGCACCACGATCTGCAGTTTGGCAGGTCTTAATGTGGTTTCCACTGGGGTTTGTGACTGTCCGAGGAAACTTGGGCTGACCAAGTGCCGTGTTCAGGTTTTCTTGCTCTCCTGAAATAGGCACCAGCACCATGTAACTGCAGTCAACTGTCCATCTGCCTTCTGGGTGGCCACCGATCATCCAAAACCCAGACGCGGGGCTTGATTTTTGTGGTATAGCAATTGAAGAGGTGTTAATAGAGCAAGACCTCTGACTGCTGAAGCATCCTTACACAGTGCTGGGGGCCTCAGTGGTTGCTGGGGCGGTTGTGTTGCACCTACGCCTGGAGAGCCTGGCTTTTCTGCAGGAGGTGCCAGCTGGAATCTGGCCGCAGCCCTGGCAGCTCTGTATCCCCCATGCTGCCTTCCAGTGGGATACTCAGGGCAGGCAAAATGCTCCGTGCAAACAAACAAGCCTGTGTTTGGATGAAGAAAAAGACAGAGACTTCCTTAACTTTATTAATACACGATGCTCCTGAGCCTCCCCGATGCCCTTCCCATCCACTGTGCTTCCGAAGTGGCTGCGACCGAGATTGCTGTGCTAGCTCCTTTTCTACTTGTAACAGCTATCAAGTAAATACTCAACTGAAATTAAGGGCGACAGCTGATTATACATGAGCTGGTCTTCACCATCCTAGAGAGTCACAGACTAATTTTTCTTGGAATGGCATAACTGATGCTGTCTTTCTGCCCTGCAAAAACTAAGCCTACAAAAGTGTTATTGGATAAATTGCGATAACTGAAATCATATGAACATTACTTGAGAATATCTTTCTTCCTCACAAGAGAAAGATCTATTTTTGAAGAACAAATAATGGATTGGAATGCCATTGAAATCCAAACACAATATTAGTATGTTCCTGAAAAAAAAAAAGGTACAATGCTGGGGGAGAATGCACCAGAGCCCTTGCAGCTGTGTCACACTTTCCTGTTTGTTATTTTTAGTTTTCCATTCCTGCTTTTTATTTTGGGCTTTGCTTTGCTTCCTATGCAGCTTCCCTTTAACTCCTGTATAGCTCTATCTTACATATTTCAGGCTTTTGGCTCTCCCCCCCCCGCCCCTCTATTTTTTTTTTTTTCTTCAAAGGAAACCCAAGCAATGCTGTCCAGTTTCAGGAACTCATGTTTCTCTTGGCAGAGGCTGAGTTCTTGGTTTTCTAAAGGCATTTAGGAAATTTACATTGCTGGTTTTCAGCTTTGAACATGCTCAGGCATAGGAAAAGAGCAGCACACCAGGAAAACCCTAATCTGTTCTTCAGTACGTCCTGGTCTTTGCACCTGGGAAATTGCCAGTATCCAGTCCTAGATTAAAATTCCAGGATGACATTTAATAAAAAGAGGAACAAAATGGGCTCTGGTGAAACACTGTATTATAAAGAAGTCTTCTCTCTGGCCCCACATCTTCTTTATATACTGAAGTGTTTGTAATCTTGTACAGCCATACAGTTATCTATAGAATGGGAAACGTTACCAACTTCTAAAATTGTACCACAAATCTCACATTACTGAATGTTTTGCTAGCAGCCTAGGACCTGCCTGCACAGAATTATTTAGGAACCTCAGCTGATGTTTACAAAAAAGAGAAAGTTCTTTTGGGAAAAGCTTTATTTCCCTTACAATAAACCTCATTGCTGGGGAATGCACTTCATCACAAATGTGCACCCGGAGTCTGTGAGATCAGGAGCCACATACCCAGCCCAAAAGGTGCTGTTCAAAAACTCAACCCAAACCATTCTTTGTAAGATTTTGAAACTGGTGCCATGATTTCTTGGGCCTTGTCTGCCAGCTGAGACTGAAAGCTCAGGGCTGGCAACATTGATACTGCCCAACAGGGAGCACAAAACCAGAGCACACAACAATGGAGGGTGAACAGTGAAAGGATCTGCTCTCCCTCCCCTAATCCTCTCATCTTCCTAATTAAAAAATCCTCCTCAAGCTGCTGAAATTTGGCTGCTACCATGACAAGCAACAGCGGCTGCCTCCCTCCAGCCAGCGTGGGCGTAGGCATTCCCAGCACTGGTACCCACAGCACCTTCCTGCCACTGCACCCCGCTAATATCAATAAAACCATGTTTCAATGAAAACTATGCCCAAATGCCCTGGGTAGTATATTAAATAATTACAAAGGCAGCATAGGCTAAACCTGGGTCCAGATCTTTCCCAGATCCTGATGGTAAGTCTCACTGCATGAGATGAGTGTCATCTGCATCTCATAGATGTGGGACACTGAAAACACCTGTGGGGTAAGTGGAAAGGGTGTCTGCATTCACACACTCCCTGTCAGTCTCCTGACAGCTGTGATTCAGCTCTCATTAGCTAAAGAAGTCACCAGAGGACATCACCACAGCTGAAATGGGCTACAAAGATGATTAGGGGACCAGAACATCTCTCTTATGAGGAAAGGCTGAGAGACTTGGGTCTTTTTAATCTGGAGAAGAGAAGACAGAGGGGGGATTTGATCAACACCTATTAATACATAAATGGTGTGTGTCAGGAGGATGGGTTGGTCTTTTTTCAGTGGTGCCCAGTGAGAGAACAAGAAGAGATGGGCATACACTTGAACATAATAAGTTCCATCTAAATGTGAGGAGGAACTTCTTCACTTTGAGGGTGGCAGAGCACTGGAACAAGTTGTCCAGAGAGGTGGTGGAGTCCCCATCTCTGGAGACATTCAAAACTTGCCTGGACATGTTCCTGTGCAACTTGCTCTAGGTGGACCTCCTTTGGCAGGGGGGTTGGACTAGATGATCTCCAGAGGTCCCTTCCAACCCCATATCATTCTGTGATTCTGTGATCATAGTGTGGGGGCTGTTTTCTGGTCTAGTGATCTCGCAGGGTGGACACACAAAAAAGAGAAGGTGAGATCAGTCTCAGCTGACTCAAAGCTGCAAATACTGGTACATCAGGAACCTGATGGCTTCACATAGGAAGCGCACAGCAACTTGCCTCAACTCTAATACTAACCCTAACATGGGAAGGTAGAGCTGTGTTCCAGTGCTGCTGCTCACCTCAGTGAAGAGCAGAACAGGATGGAGTAAGAACAGTCCTATTAGGTCAAACTGAAGATCTTTCCAGGCCAACACCCTCTTCATAATGACCCTTAGCTTCGAACAGCCACCCAAACTGCCAGTCTTCCTCTGAGGACCTCCCCAGGTCTGTCAGCTCTTTCCAGTGTCCAGGTATATCACAACCAACAAGGTAGGGGACTGTCCTGGGAAACACCTGCCAGTACAGGTAGCACAGATGCTTGTTCTTCTTGTGAAGCTGTGAATGTAGGGACTGGGCAGACCCTGGACTATTTACTTCATGAACTGGTGGCCCACCTGCAGCTTCTGACACCTTTTAGTCCAAAATAGTATGCATTCTTTGAAACTCTGTTTTCTGTTATCTCAAGTGACTCTTAAGCCACTCAAACTTATTCTCTGGCCCCATGGTTTGGTTTCTCTGATGTGAGCCATGTAACGCCCACACTGCCCACAGCGCATTAACAAATCAGCTGTGGGGTTTGCATCAACTCTTTTCCCTCCGTTGCTCTGTCTGGGCACAGCTCAGCTCCCTGGAGGCCTTTGCATGGTGGTTGGTACTGAAAAGCCCTTTCCAGTAACTGAACATTAATTTTTTATTTTATTTTTAATTTCAATTATTTTCCTTAGGGCTTTAACTTTGCAGTAGTCTTGGTAATGGAAAGAAAAGTCCAGGTTTAAAGGCTGTTGAAAGGCTGCATTTCAGGGGCAGGCTGTACTTCTGCAACTGCATGGTGCGGCAGAGGCTGGAATTAACGGGAGAGGAGAGCCTAATGACCTTAACTCTCCAATTAAGTCTGAGCCTATAATCACCTCCCTGGCCACACACTGGCCTCTCTTAAAGTACACAGAATAAGAATTCTTTCTCGGGACACTTAGTTTCCCAGGATCAAAATAAAATGCCAAACGTAGCTTTCTTGGTTGATCAACGTGAACTACCTGATTCCATGTGACACAGTTCCTGCCCATTTCATGTGCTTCCATCCTGCCAACTACTGCATTATTAAAGTCCTAGAATGGCTCATTTTCCTTATTTATGTTCTCAAGTGTTGGAAAGGAGAGAGCAGTTCTTACCTTTGTGATATTTTGCCCCCATGTTATATTAAACTGAGGAGATGCTGAAGAACTAGAAAACAATAGAGAAAAAAAAGAACCATGTCATGTCATATTCAGGAACTGTTTTGTTCCAACAGGACACAAAGTACTTCTATATCATATAGGGAATTTTTGGGAAAAGCAAATAGATACTTAATATATCCACTTAAAGTGATAATTTACTTTATATAGCATTTGCCATTTTCCTTTCTCTTTGGGTTTGTAGATCCCCAAAACTTCTGATCCAATCCTGCTTCCAATAAAGGAAATAGGAAAATTTCTGTGCCTGGAAAATAGATAATGGGAACAGAAGCACTGCCTGAGAAGTATGAAATTATGCAGGACCTGTTTACTAACAGAAAGGAGTTGCCAAAAGAAATACAAACATAAAACTGAGTTAAACATTCAATGGAGATAAATGCTGCTGCATTTATCTGGTTTTATTTGTGTTTATTACTTAGATTTTCTTTACTTTGCTGCACGCGTGGGAATACCCTTATTGTACTTTCCCAAATTTTGAGTTGTCTCCGCTCTCTGTAACTCCTTGGATTTGCAGCCAGGTCTCTGTTGTGAGTGAGAAGTAAGNTCAAAAAATGTGCTCTCTATTTAGAAAAACACAATATATCCTCACTCCATGTAAACAACCTGACCTTCAGGTGGAATGCAGCCAGAGGGACTATAAATAACACCCTTAATACGGAAGGAGGCAGAAGCATTTAGAGTTCAACTGGCAATGCTCACATGCGAAGAAATAGCAAATGAACTACCTGTAGCTCCTGTGCTCTAAAAAGCTCAGATGCAATTCATATTGGAATTGTGCTGAGCCGGTAGGGACATTTTTCTTCTGAAAAACAACAACAGGGAGCCTTGTGTATGACAAAAACCTTGTGGTGCTTCCTCCACCACTTCACAAGCATCTTGCAGCCGTTGGTGTGTTCCCCTGTACTGCGCTTGTAGACAGGAGGGCACGACAGCCTGTAGGTGGCAAACTGAGGGAAGAGGAGGCCAAATGTCCCACCCAAGACCCCACTCGCAGTCCATGTCACAGCCAGGGCTCCAGCCAGCTGTTGCAGGTAGCAGGTTAGTGACCTACATAATGGGTCACCTTCTTTCACGAAGTGCTTTCAAAACCTTAGCAAGGCAAACCTCCAGGCATGCAGTGGCTTAGTAAGAAGAAGAAGAAGAATGTCCATTAGTTTGACTTCTTGTTGCCATGATTTGGTACAAGGGGGACTAACAAGGATGCAGGGTCTGCAGTTTCTCTGTATCCTAGAGCCTCAGAATTTTAATGCAGAACTCTGAGTGTGAGATGACTACTGCTGCAGTTTGATTTACTACAGCCCAATAAGTTTGCACAACAGTCATGAATGTTTTCTCCATCTCTGGAAAGATATTTCCTTCTAGCTTGTTTGTGCATCTTCACAGCTGCTTCTCCAGGAATATTCATGGGAAAATATTTCTGTTCACACAGGTATTTTGGGAACCAGCATTTTTTTACACAAGTGTGTTTGTATGTAAGACAGAGGGTGCACATGAATGATGCTGACTGACTGTCATCTGCAATTAAATTTCATTGATTTCTCAGGGAACATAAACTAAATCACAGCAGGATCCGCTCTACAGCCCCTGCCCACATATATCTGTCAATCTCCTGGGACTGTAGAAGCGAAAAGTTCAGACAACACTAATATCAGTTCCGGTTGCATTCCTCAAACATGCTGTAAAAAACATTGTATGTCCCAGGTTTTATTTTATGTCCCAAAGCCATTGCTGTGGCATGGAAACCTGGAAGTCCTGCTTCCCTCCTCAAAACCAGGCCTGTTCTCCTACAATGCAAACAACATCCTCCACATCAGAACAAAAACTGAATAGACAGACCATCAAAGCTGTGTAAAAGCACCAGCTGCCCCGGACACGTACCAGGACAGCAAAGTTATTTACCCTGAGGAGCCTTTCAGACGATTCAGGTCAACTCTATTGTACATGGAGTCGACTCACGTAACTTTGAGACCTCAATTGTCCCTTTCCCTCTCTGCTTCCCTCCTTTTGTTTCATGCCATTGTTCCTAGGTGGACATTAAAATGCTTTGGGACAAAAAGCTTGTCTTCCTGTGAGCTGACACAGAGTGAAGCACAAAGAAGCCCCAGTCCCATGCAGGGCTGTGCGTTTGCTCTGAGGAAAGCATACCCATATAGACCTCAGCACCTAAGCATGCACATATGCAAATATGTCTACTTGAAATGTTGGCTACAATTAACATGCATAGTGATGTATCACAGCTGTAACTCACAACTGCGGTTCGATACCCTTGATACTCCCTGTATGATTCTATAGCATGAGTTACATACTCATGCAGACAGTCAGACTGGCAGTATATCCTCACATACAGACAACATGCTATATCTTACTGCTGTCTGCACTAGAGTAGCTCTTTGAGCTCCTATTTAGCGTTCTCTTCTTGCCTCTTGCTGGGCTAAAGTAAATTCATCCTCTCTATTATGGTAATTTCTTTCTTCCTGTCTGCATTTTTTTCTAATTCTTGTTATAAAAAGTCCTTTTACATATTTTTATCACACAGATGTTTTTCCAGGGTGCAGTGAAAGCTATTTCAACAGACAAACCATGTCTCATTCTCCTTCAATTCTGTAAGACAGGATGACATCTCTTTCTAAAATGGATTATCTATTCCCTCTCCCACACTGCAGATTCAAAATTATTTTCTTTAATTAAATTTAAAATGTCTACTTCTTTGTACTATTTCTGTTCATTTCTTCCTGAACTGAACGGTAAGTCTCCTTCCATGATCTGGAACATGCAATAAAGAAAACAGTAAAAAATAGAAGAAACACTGAGCCAGTGTTTGAAGCTGTGAAGCTTTTAACTCTACAGTGCAATGACTATGTCCTACACTTGTCCTAAAAAAAATAGCCATATTTACTTACTGTATAATGATTGCATCTTTATCTCTAAAGCACATTTCCCCTTCCTGTATAAAGAAGAAGAAAGTGAGACCCAAAGTACTGATGTAACTAGTTTGCCCACCAGATGGGGAAGAGCTGGAAATG
>VXBJ01000189.1:246632-267455 GCA_013400055.1 Nycticryphes semicollaris | reverse complement strand
TCCTTTCTCTGCCAATCTGAAGTCATGTGTTGAGACAAAACCAGCACTGGGGGATCCACCAGATCACGTGCATTCTCCAGGGCTCATTCCCAGGGCTTACGATCTATCACAGAATCATAGAATGGTTCAGGTTGGAAGGGACCTTAAAGACCACTGAGTTCCATCCCCCCCTCCTCCCTAGAGCAGGTTGCTCAAAGCCCCATCCAGCCTGGTCTGGAACACTCCCAGGGTTGGGACATCCACAGCTTCTCTGGGCAACCTGTTATACCTCTGCAGCCATGCAGCACCAACACTGTTGGGCTGTCTGCATGTAAAAGGCTTTCTGTTTTAGCAATACTGGCAACTTTTCACCTGAGCGAGAAAGTACTTTTGTTGGCATTGCTCAAACCAGCTTAAAATGGAATAAGCTCGGCTGACAGGAGACTCTTTTTCCGGAATAACTGCATACCCCCTAAGGCTTTTGTTGGCAATTTTCTTCAGGCTCACAGCCAACATTAGCATGATGCACTAGCCCACTGTGGGGTGGCAATCCATTCAAATCATAATGCCAAAGAACCCTGCTTCCAAGGGAAAGAGCCAAGTGCGCTGCTCCCTTCTTGTCATTAAGAATGAAATCATTTCTCTACCTGTGTAAACTTTCCAGGGATTGTACTTGTATTCCACCATCTCTACTGAAAATGTGTTGCCTAGCTCATGTTGATTTAAATCTCTTATTTAAATAGGATTTTTCCTGAATGGGATCTGGGGAGTTGAAAGTGCCATGGAAGAAAGCAGGTGGGATCAAATAAAGAATTGACAAGCAATGCAACCCAGACAATTTTTAAAAATTATTGTGTTGTTTTTTCTTAAAAGTAGCAGCAAAGTGCTCTGGGAATATTGCAGGTTTGGATTCTGCTGAACATTTTTTTCAATTTAGGCTTGCTGAATTTTATGTGAAATCCAGGGAAAAAATAATGAAAACATATATCCTTGTATCATGCCATAATTCACTCTAAGTGCAAATAGGCATTTTGTCCTTTAAAATTAAGTTTTATAAATAAAATCATCGCCTATTGCTATGATAACATATGAAGGTTTTGTAAACTATGAAATATTTACTGGCATCCATGTTTTTAATTTTCCCCAGAATGTTGTTGATAACATTAATGAATTATTTGTGGTTATTATAACAATGGGTAACTATTCACTTCTGAGGGAAAGAAGAAAAAGGACAACAGATAAAGGATTTTCTGTTTCTCTTTCCATTTGTTTGTTTTGTGTGGAGAGGAAGAGTTTAAAATATTGTACTCTGAGCCAAAATCATTGTAAAATGACATTGGCAACAATATCTGAAAAACGTCAGAGAAAAACAAAGCTTAGGGAAAGAAAGAATAAATATTTTGCAAGAGAAAAGATCGCAGGTTTTTATGTTTTAAAAATGTACTCTATGTGGTAGACCTCAATGGCTGGGAGCTCAGTTCTCCAGTGGGATCAGCTTTCTGACTATGGTGTTTAGATTTAAGCACATAAGTAATATTGTAAGCTTTACTAAACTGTGCAGCTTCAAAATATGTGAAAATTTCCNGGGCCAGGCTTTTTTCAGTGGTGCCCAGTGAGAGGACAGGAGGGAAAGGGCACACACTTGTGCATAAGAAGTTCCATCTAAACGTGAGGAGGAACTTCTTCACTTTGAGGGTGACTGACCACCCATATGATTCTGTGATTCTGTGAAATGTCTTGAGGATCTGGAATGGAACAGACCTGTGTTATCCTTTCTCAGCTAAAATGAAAGCTGTTTGGAACAGCTGGATTCAAATATTCTAACCAGCCAGATCTCCTGGAGACTGTTTTGGGGACCTGTGACCCTTCCACTGGAGTTCTTAAGCAGAGGGGAGTGATTTTATATTTACTTTCCCTCTTCATGTGTTGTGTTTGAGCGGTGTGTCAGTGAGACCAGGGAGTCTGCAGGGAAACGTTTACTAATAGCTTTGAGAGCCTTGCCCAGCAAGAAGGCAACTCTGGATTTTTTCCCTTGGCTCCCAGGTTTAACTTGAGCCCACATTTGCCTTCAAAACAGTGAGATTTACATACTAAGGGACACAGATCTCCTTTTGCAAACAGAACAGCGGGTAAGAGGGCTGCACATTTCACCCAAGGGCATTAGCAAATCTAAAATCCCACCTGTGCAATTGCCCTCTCAGGTAGACAACACACTTTAATTGCAAAACTGAGATCTTCTTTAGGAGCCTAAGACAGTCCACCTGTCCAGCCCTGTCTGACCTGCTGTTTGCACTCTACAGCTCAAAGGCAGAATATATCTGCAGTTCCTTCTCACTGTGGCTGAGCCACAGAGTGCACACTGGGCCACCAAGTATTCATGTCACAACCCAGTGAAAATTTGCAGGGAGACAGCTCTGTTCGTGCTGCCTATTCAGTGCTGGGTACCTCTGTGTGCTTGGCTTCACGGCTAAATCAGACTCATGGTGGAGAACAATGCCAAAAACCCCAATGATGAGAAACTGCCACAGTGAGAAGGGGATGCACATGCAGTCCTACCCTTCTGAGCGGGACCTACCACGATAAACAGAGATATGCTCCAGAGATTGAGAGGCAAGACTAAGAGAGCTTAATAGTGTGGCCAGTTCGTCCCAGGGCTACATGGGGCTACACAAAGCTATGGCTGACCTGATGCAGTGATCAGGTGAGTGTTGCTTGGAGGAGGCTGGACTCAAGTCCTGCAGCTGTCCCTTGCGACCACCACTTCCACAATTCTGTGTTTGAAGTGCTGCAGAGCCATTTTTTTTTTTCCTTCTAAAGCACACTGCTCCTAAACCCAGGTCAGTTTACACACTCGTATGACCAACTCTTGCTGTCCCCTAGACAGTTAGAGGAATTCACTTACATAACTTATTTTTCTGTATAGATTATATAGGGGAACTAGGAAGAATGTATCAGTGGTAGATGCCTGCACTGCATCTAAGTTAGGTCAGGTGAATGCTACCCTACTCTTTCAACTGAGATAAATGCCACAGTATTTTTCTCGTCCCTGTGTTAAAACAGCATTTGCAGCTTTACAGAGATTGGAAATAGTGAACCAATCTCAGGAGGATAACCCTGTGCCTGAACCCTTCAAGGGAGTAGATTACCCTGCAGCTGGTGAATGGAAGGTTAGAATAGCATAGCATAGCATAGCATAGAATGGAATAGAATAGAATAGAATAGAATAGAATAGAATAGAATAGAATAGAATAGAATAGAATAGAATAGAATAGATTATTCAGCTGGAAGGGACCTACAATTATCATCTACTATAAATACTTGACCACTTCAATATTGTGCAAAGCCAAAATGGAGAGGCAAGAAAACCCAGGCCTTTTTAGTGTTATTTAACCAGAAGTAAGTCATAAGAACATTACAGAGTTGTCACTAGGGCAGAAGAGGAATATGTAAAACATCAGCTGATTTAACAGATAGGTGCACATCCTGGGTGAAACTACCCTTTTTCAGGAAGATACTCAACTGTGGAAACAAGAGACACTTGTGAGCTTTAAAGATAATTTGGTTTCCCAGAACCTGGGTATTTCTCAAAACAAGACAGGGGAATAAACGTTTTTATCCAACATTGACCTTCGACCACCTATTCTTTGTCTCTTACCGTGACCATTTGTCCTCTTAAGTGGTGATGAATACGAAAGCAATCAATTAGTCAAACATAAAACCAACCAAAGTGCCCTTGAGCACCCATGCAGAGGGAAAGGCAGCACAATTTGATGCCATGATTCTGTAATGATCATGATTGACATCTCTGCTCCCCAAAGGCACTTAGCAACTTTTTATTGTGTCAAGAAATAATAATAATAAAAACTATCCAGAGAGAGACTAAAAGTATAAAAATCACTAACCAAGATTTCAGAGGGATACAAAGAGCAAGCTGGTGTCACCACCTTTGTGGAAGTGGCTCCCGAGGTGGTTAGCAGAGAGCAAGAACTGCAGAGGAATGAAGCAACAAAATGATTAAGGACTCAGAGAACCAATAGATCCCCCTCTCTTCCTCTCTTTTGAGAACTGATCCCAAACACCAAATGAGGAGGAATGAAGAGCCTGAAATGCCTTGGATGAAATGCTCTGGTACTTAAATAGAAGATGCAGATCCCTATCTTAAACCCTTGCCAAGGAAGAAAGAACTCTGTTAAAATTCTGCGCGTTCAGAAGGTGAGTAACTGCGGATATGACAAAGGAATTAGACATTTCATTCATTTCTAAAACATTTTAACTGAGTCCATCTTCACCAGGTCAACTGGCTCTGGTGGCAGGTGAAAGGATGCATCACTTGTATGAATGACATACTAAGCCACAGTCTAATTCAGGTCCCACAGCTGCCCAAGCGGAGTCAGGCACAGTATATGGGAACACAACTCAAAGCTGACATCCCAACAGGTGCTGATAAAACGGTTGGAAAAAAAACAGTAAGAGACTGTAATCTAGAGCACCCAAGGTCTTCAAGGGTGACATCAGAGACTGGGAGGTGAGCTTGCTAGTGTGCTGGGGACTTCATCCGTTAGTCTTGAACTTCACTTGGAATGAAAATAACTTGATTTGAGGGAATGCATGCTTTTATGGTTTGTGGGATGAATATGCTTAGAGAACAAAATCAAATATGAAGCTTTGTTATGGTCTGCTTAATAAAACATCTGCGTTTTTTTCACTTTTTTATTTCATTGGGATTTCCAGAAAGAAAAAACCTATTTTGCTCAAGTCGAGAAATTGTAAACTGATGCTGCTGGGGAGGAATATATCTGGTTCAGAAATGGAACCAAGAAATTGCTTTCAAGGTCTGGAAGTCTAGAAGACGAAATGTCAGAACCAGAACAACCTAATAACCTGAGATTTCTTAGAATTTCCTCATCTGAAAAGTGGCCAGATCTCACTTGGCTGAGCTTAAAGACGAGCACAAATTCACAGAAATCTGGCAGGAGCAGGACTGTGCATGGCCATAGAGAAACTTTTACAGAGTCTTTTGGATTACATAGCCTGCTAGAAAGAGAACAATTGAGTATTTTAAGAATTCATGTAAAATCTACAGGAAATTCAGAAAGTTAATTACTCCAAAAGGAGAAAAGAAGGTAATTAAAAATTTCTGCATGATGTCATATAACATGGATTTTTCTTCATGTTACATCACAAACAGCTTGGCCTGTTATTTATAGTTTGTTGGCTTGTTCTTAGTAGTTCTTAATGTCAGCAGCAGCAATGAAGAAACACGATAGTGTCTCACACTCAAAGCAGAACACTACATACCAAATACAATAAACTTGCAGCCACTAATAAGACATGGACACCTAGTTTTGACCCTAAGATTTTGCTCTAAATCTTACATGACAGTTTCTTAGAAAGATGCTTCTTAACAATTCATAAAACAATAATATTAAACCCTGAGAATCTGGTAGTGCACTTGAATAGCTACTACATCACTTATGAGTTTACTTTATTGGTTTATTTTAGCCATCAGATCTATTCCTTGGTGGTCTTCCTGGTGTGGGTTCTCTGGGACACGCTGCCATAATGCCTTTTACCACAATATTGCTGCAACGACTTGGAATAAAAAAATCTAAACCTCACAAAATCTGGTTTGACATTACATTTCTTGGTTGCTCTGCTCTAGCTCTTTTTTTGCAAAATCAAGGTATTATGCAAACGTCACTGGCTAGGAGTGTACCACACATCCAGACAGACAGAACTAAAAGGAGGATAGCCAAAGCCAGTGAAAAAGAGATAAGATCTAGGTGTTGGATGTGTTAAATAGCTACCCTGATAGTTCTGCTGGTGCCTCTTGGCACATTAGTAGATATAATTTATACACTTACGTTTTTGCAGAAAGAATATGGGTTTCATTTGCTTATAAAGAAGTTGGAAAACCATCTCAAAGAAAACATTTTGGTCAAGTGTGCTACTACTTGCGGTAAGGACTCTGAATTTCTGAATTACCTCTCTATGTGACCCATGTTTTGTCTCAAATGGAAACTTAGCCCAGTTACATGCACAGATGCAAACTGTTCAAAGGTCTCTTCATAAACTTTGGAACCCTTCTGGCTTCTAAAATGGAACACGATCACAAAAGAATTTTTAAGAATTATTGGAATAATTTATCAGAGTAAGAGAATAAGTACTAATAAACAATAACCTGTCATTGGTGTTTTTGAAAGATCCAAACCTAGTTCACAATTCCACATTGAAAGTATTTGTGAGGCCTCCAATACGATACCCGAGGACTGTGATTAATGTCATGTGCCTGTTTATTTTTCCCCTGAGAACCTGAAAGGGTAAAAAAAAGATCACAACTAAACAAAAGCATATCAATAACAGGAAACTGTTGGTGAGAAATACCCCGATCTTCCTGTAAATTCACGTCACCACATTCCCCAGGGACAAAGGTGCGTGAACAGCATGGTAAATAATTATGATTTAATATGAGGCCTTGCAATGCTGTTTACAGTTTAACAACAAAAAGGAATTGTTTCTCAAGGCGCAAAATAAGCAAATAATAGAAACACATATCAATATAATCAGGAAATGATGATGTTATGTCTGGGTCAGCTGCTGAAAACAGATTGCAATCTATCAAAGTATCAACCTGATATCTCCGTGCAGCCCACGGAGAAACGTCAGTGATGGGAGAGAGTCTTTCCCTGGCTTGCATGCCAGTCATCTCACTTTGATCATTTTATGAAAGTGCCAAGGACTGGAGTGTTGCAGAAGACTCTCCACAGCTACTTTTGCTTGCTGATGTTTAGGCAATTTGACACTTCATTGAAAGCATCTAAGAGGATTTTTTGCATTTTGCATTACAAAACTGAAAATAACACTCTGGGGGAGGAGAAAATGGAAGGAATAGTAACAGCTGGTCTCCTTCAGGAAGATTATGTTGTTCAATCTACCCAGCAAACCAGGAATGATGATAAAAAATATTACTGCAGAAACACAGCAGTGAATTTCAACAGACGCCAGTGAAGCTTCTTAGTTCTTTATTAAAAATACATTTTAATGAGAAATAAAAGAAAAAAATGAACTCAGTTTGTAGCAGTTTTTCCCTAGAGAAGTATTTATTAGGGATGCCAAGGCAAAACCAGCTATGTTAAAGACAAACAAAACAATACATCTTTAAACAGAGGACTAATATTGATAGTAGAAGGCCTAAAGCATTTAAATATGCTTTTGGCCATTAGCTATAGAAAAAATAATTCCAGGCCATGCTTGTCAGTTTTTAAAGTTAAGTAGGGTCAGGTCAGGTCAAAGCTTGAGTAAGAAAACATCAAGAATTTTCTTAGTGTTGCCTGAAATAGCACCGATGACTTGGGAGACTTTCCTCCATCGCTCGGGGCTGAAGTAAAGCATCAACACTTTCAGACTGGACTGCTTCTAGGACTGCAAATATTCTCTGAGACTAACAGAACTCTTGAAGAACTCTTTCATCTTTTTTTGTTGGTGGTAGTGGGGTTTTTTTGTTTGTTTTTTTTTTTTTTTTTCCTTTACCAATACTATACTCCTTGAAAGTGTTTTGGAGCTTTGCACCTACATAAGTGTCAGCTGCCACTGAATTAATCAGCATGGGCACAACTGCCATGCATTGGAAGCACAGGCAACAAGCAACAAGCTTTGCACAGTCTCCTTGAATTAAAGCATATGCTTTACCTTACCCACTGCAAATTGAAGCTACTGATAAATTTGTTTGGCTGTGCCTGCCTGCCATCCCAAGCAGACAGTTTCTACACAGTTGTCGGGATAATGCCAATCATCTTAGCAGATGCTTGCGCTTTTATCTGTGCTCTGCATCACATTCCTCGAAGAGAAGGCTGCCAGAAACAAACAGGTTTTCTGAAAGTACATAAGGGAACAATGGACAATAGGAGCTGTTCTATACCACTGGGTATAAACAAGAACAAAACCCAGTTCACATGGAATGAAAAACACCGTTTATCAAGATGTAACTCAGCGGCTGGCAGGTTGCAGATGACATTAGGGATCTGACAAAGCACTACAGCAGGCTGCAGGCATCCAGTTTGTTAGAAAAAGCACTGCTGGAGCTGGATGGAGCTACTGGTAGTTTAGGTCGATTATGTAAACAGTTTCGGAGAGGAAAAAATTGAGAGAATTTATTTATTTTTAGAAAATTCAAGACATGCAATTTTAAGAAGTTTCCGAATAAACCATTTCAAATCTTTTGAAATGGTAGTTCAGCACTGTCAATTAGCGTTCCGGTTTTCCAAATAACAGATTAGAAAAGGGATATCAATTAAAAAGCATTCAAGCTGGTTAGCAGATAAGGTGCCTGTTCCCTCTAATGCAGGCAGGATGCTTAGAAAGTATATGAGGAACAAGAAAAAACATCTCTGTCCTCTCCATACGTAAAATGCTTTTATCTCCCTTCTCTCCAGCTGCCTTCCTGTCAGATGCTTTCAGACCCCCATTTCTGGTCCTGTTGGAGGACGTGGCTGGATAAGAGGAGAAAGAAAAAAAGGGAAGTACTTGCCAGAGCTGGATGGAAGAGGACGTGGTGAAGCAATAGAGTTGTTATTTTTGGCTTATGAGTTCTTAAAAGTACTCTTTAAATTGGTGATTTGTTTTCATTACAAACCAAAGGTGAAAGACATATTTAAAATTAAGTTCAGCTAAATGCAATTAAAAAAGTTTTAAAGATGCCTCTTCTCCCTGCTGCCTCTGAGAATGAAGAAATCAGTGCTGTTGTGAAGTGGACAAACTCATCTACTTATGTACTTGTCATTTTGGAGAAATGCTTCAATGTCCACGTGCCTGTAAGCAAGCAAGCTCTGCTTCACTGTGCTTCCTTCCCAACACTGCTGAAAATGAAATAAAGGTTTGGTTTATGTATCTAATAAAATATTTTGTTTCACCACATTTTTTACCACATTTTTTCCAAAGTAGATTCAAAATATTTCCTCCTCCCCAGCCCCCCAGTTTCTTCTGGTTTAGCCCCCTAGTTGAGAAATCAAATAATTCAAACCATCCTACAAACATATGACTAAGAAACAAATACCTTAGACCTAACTGCTTCTTTGACTGTTCTCAGCGTTTTCATAAAACTGTTAATAAAGAAAGAGAAAAGATAGTTTTACTCTAACCATTACTCTCTGTTGCTACAAGAACAACGTAACTGCCTTGCATGCTTTTTAATAAGTACGTAAAACACCAAGTGAACTTCACCTAGGAAGCATAACAGCCCCGAGTATTGGACAAGGAATGCATATATTTTGCAATTTACATCTGGAGAAGTTAAGATGAGAAAAGTGAATGAGTCATCAGAAAAATTAGGAATGAATCACATTCATACTGGAAAATGAATGTTATATAATACTCTAAGATTTTGATCTTTTGACAAAACCAGTAAGTAATATTTCCTGGTATTGATCAAAATATTTGCAGACAAAGAAACATACCAAATTGCTGTGTCCCCACCTCAACAAGTGCAAGCTTATAAAAGTTACAAAAAAAGTATCCATATTTCTGTATCTCTTTCTCAGATTTCTCCTGCTGTTGCTTATAACATTAATGAGAAGAAGAGAAAGGGAGGAGGTGTCTTTTTTTTTTTGTTTTTCTATAGGAAGGCTCTGTAATGTGATACAGTAGTACTAGAAAAAATAAGAACTAAACCCCAGCATGTTATGTTATTCTCTTAGGTCATTGGAATACACCTTTAGCACCACAGTTAAGTGCAAAACCACTCACTCGGATGCTCAGATGGCATAAATCAGCATTGCTGCACTCGCTGATGCAGCACAGAGACAATTTCTATCTCAGCTGGACTTGGAGTCCAATTCACTTGATGTAAGCTTTCACAAGTTCTCCATGGAAAAGCAAATCACTGCAGTGTTCATCTTCCATTGATTAATTAATGGACATTTATTCCTCAGTGTCAATAGTTTCGAAAGCATCTCCTTTCACACTTCTGAAGTTTTCTTTGCCTGGTATTGCTGTGGTGTTTGTAGCATCAGTGCTGGCACGTGCCTGTCCTCACCAACCAGCATATGCCAGATTCCACAGCTACTCCCCGATTTCACAAATAGAAGTAACTGGTGACTTTGTGGTTCCTTTGGCAAACATTGACCTTTTACTGCAAGTGTTTCCACTGAAAGTTAACATAATGAGGGAGGTGATAAACAGTCAAAATAACATAATTGCTCAGTCTCATCATCCAAAACAGCAGCAACTGGGCAGTATTAAGTTTGAAGACAAAGCCAAGATGCAAAGTCCATTGGTTAAAAGGTGTACAGCTCCTCACTCCATTTTCTCAGCAGGTGAACAGGCTGCCTGGGTTTTGAAAACAACTGGCCACACAGCAGTTTGCCTTGGAACTGGAAGGAGATGCTGGATGCTCAGCACTTTCGGGGGAAAAGACTGGAAGCACAAAGGAAATCCTTCTTTCTGCTGAAGGATGGAGACCTCAGCCATGCACGCTCTGCACGGCAATAGTGTCAAAGGAAGAGAATAACAGAAAGAATAAATTTCTCCCTTTCTTATTACTTCCCTCTTGAGGACTGCTGCGCAGATGGGGGAACATTCTATAATGAAGATTATATATCAAGGAAAGTAATGTTCTCAGTGGGTCTATTTCTGAAGTCACTGCATTCAGAGAATTCTGAGCAGTTGCAAAATACGGCTCTGAGGCTGCCCGTACCGGTGAAATCCCTGTTTGACTGTCAGGTGGAGGATTAAAACTGCCTCTGTGAGCAAATGTTATGGACATTATTATAATAGATGGATTCTGATGGTCAAAGCAGCAGGTACTTGTATAGTCAGAGAGACTTGGATCACCAAGATCCTTTGGGAGTCCCTTTCCTACTTCTAATTATTTTCATTGGATCACATGGCTGAAAGCTTTGACTCACTTAAAAAAAAAAGCCTCCATGCCGTATTTAAGGGAAAAATGACTGTCTGAAACTCACCACTATTCAAATGTCAGCTATCAAATGACTAATTCTTTTCTTCCATATGAAGTGAAAACCCACATTTGCACAAAGGAAGGCAACCAATTGCTTTCTTTCAAAACTCTACAGTCTTTAAGAACTAGAAAAAATCTCACTTGATCTATCAAGACTTATATTTTTATGAGCATCAGTTTTACAGCCCTGAAGCAAAGTCAGGAGTGGCTTGGAAAAAATTACAGAAACCCATAAACCACACATCAGTGGGCTCTCATTGTCAGTGGTTTTCAAACTCTGCAGTTCAATTGGATTTGGTGGTGCCACATCAGTAGGAGTGAGGAGAGAGTCGGGCTCTCTGCGGAAGAGATTTTTCCTCAGGAAACACCCACACAATTAGGCCTGAGATCTTGTCTCAGGAATCAGATGAGATTTGGCTGACCTTTGGCACTGTTAATGAGAAAACTGGGATGATATTGGGACAGCAAAGCTTTTTCTACTTTTAGGGTGTTTTGGGCAATGTCTACCTCAAAGGGTTCTCACTGGCCGCACAAGATCAGCCCTGCCAGGAGAAGCAAGAATGTCTCCAGAAAATTAGACAGATCAGTATGCTGTGAATACAGAGCTGAGCAGAGTGCAATGGAGATGAGTGTCTATTTTCCTCATATACTGGGTAAAAAGAGTAAGGAAGCCAAAATAAACCAGACATGCTGTGCTTAAAAGCTAAAGTGTTTGCAGAAGAAGCGTTGCCAGATTATTTAACAATAGAAAGTATTGTTCTTCTGTGCAAAGAATACAAATCTAGAGCCTTAGAAAATCACAATTCATTGTTAGCATAAAAAAAGAGTAGAGAATCTACCTTCTTTTAAGGGGGGCAAAGACTGTGACTGGAAGCTCAGGGGTCTGCCTATGAAATAACTGTAAGCTCTATGGATTATGGGAAAATGCTGACAGACAGTAAAAATAAATGATCCATGAAACCTCTTCCCTAATTCATTAGGATACTTACTCTTCTTTCTGGTATCTTTCTGGTATCCTAGCCACACAGATACAGATAGCTACCTACCGCCTACAGGGCAGATAGCAAGGTAGGTACAAGTGAGGAAGAAACTCTTTCCATTCTGCTTTTTTCTCCCTTACACATTTTTTTTTTCACCCCTCTCTATTCTTTATCCATCCCCCAGAATCCTTTCTAGGTCTTCCTGATTCTTGATAGACGTTGGACCAACCATAAGCATCCAGGCTCCTTCTTCTTTTGAAGCATCTCATCTCTTGTTGCTTTTAACTCCAGCAATGCTGCTCTTTTCTACTTTGAAACTGTCCCAGGGAGTGGACACATCTTTAGAACAGCCTGGGACAGCCTGGATACAGTCTGGGAAGTAATACTGGCACTCCACATACCTGTCCCTGTTTCTGCTCTCGGTGCTAACTCGGGTTCACTTGTCTCATGCGCCAGTTCAGTGAAGGTGGGTCTCCAGGCCATGCTGCTGTTTTCAACCACCACGTCACTAGACTGCCCCGGCTGGGAGGACCATACCTAGTGCTCAGAGTGCCGCTGAAAGTTTAGAGACCCAAACAAGGGCACAAGTTTTACTAGCGCTGACAGTGATACTGGCATGTTGGGGACAGTGGAAAAGCATGGGGCAAAGCCTGCTCTGCTGAGAGCTGCCACACTGCTGAAGAGAAAAGCAAGTCCCATTCCAGTAGAATGTCAAAGCACCAGCTGAAGAACAACAGCACATAGATCTGAGATGACTGGTTAAAGCTGGAAGGAGAAACTATGAGTCACAATACTTGATAAAGGTTTTGCACTGAAAGCCACTGCAGATGAGCTGTACTATCACCTGTGACTGGTCAGGGCCTGAATTTGTATTTCTTGTTTTACAAGTGGTCCTTCATGAACATGAGCATTCAAGGGAGAAGCGTGATGTCTCAGACTATCTTGTTGACCTCTGTGGCTTTTGCACTGAGGTCTCCTAGCTAAATAACAGCACAGAAACAAGTTTCATCAGTGATCTGCCTAAAAAAAGATACACAGGCATAGCACTTGATCAGGCAGTACAAACAACCACACAGAGCAACTACTGAAACATTCCTTGGTAGTTAACAGTGCTGAGTGAACCGGCTCCGGTTCAGCTGGTCTGGAGTGAGATAGGACAACCAGGCTGCTTCCAAAATACAGTCTCAGGGTTGCAATACCACACACCACAACAAACTGTTCACACTGGGCTTATCAGGGCACTGCCAGATATCTGCCAGACAGGATGAGTCAAACACACCTGAAGTGTTAAGAGGTAGCTTTTCAGACTGACACCCTCCTTCTTAAGGAAATGGATGGGTGGATTAAAAATTAAAACAATCTTGCTCTTTTTTGTATAAAGAACTGTCCTGGCTGGGAGACTTTAGGAAACACAGCTGGATGACACGTTAGCCACAGAGGGACAAAAACTGAAGCTACGTAAGGACTTGTCTCCCCAGACTGCAAAACCTGTGGCCGTTAGGAATCAGCTTTTACCAGTGTCCAAGTCGCCTCAAGACCTGCCATGTTTCCATGCTTCTATGTGTACTAGATTAAAAGTTTTTTTATTACATCCCAACCCCATCAAGCTCATTGCTAATAGTTTTGCTGGTGTTAGTAGGCCTTTAGGTTAGTAGTTTTATTTGCCTTTCCATTCAAGACCATACATCACTGACTTTGTGGCATCTGCTTCATCAAGGATACTCGCTTTGATGGTCTTTTTGATCTTCACTCAAAATCCCTGCAGTACTTTCCCAGGTCCTCTCACCTGATGCAGTGCCCCCAAGCACCTGAGCAACAATCCACCTGCGCAGGCTTCAAATCCCATTCTTCCAAACTCTCTGGTAAAACCTATGTGATATGTAAAATACTAAACCTATCAAGCATTACTGAAACCAAAGTATTCAAAACCTAGAGCACTTCTACATAATGTACCTTTTGCAGCTCACCACATCTCATCTCAGTCTAGCATTTCATGTTCTCATCAACATTCATCAGACCTATTTTCCTATCCCATTGGGCTGTGTTTGTTTCTAAACTGCTTGTGCAGCACCTCTGTTGCTGCACAGGGTAGTAAATTATAATGATGGGCAAATATATTATAATGATGAAGCAATGGAGAACTGGCAGGAAGTCCTTGAGAAAAAGTTGCAATGAGGCAACTTGTTTTGATATGAGAAAAACAAAACGTAGCTTCCAAACCGTTAGAATAACCACATTCAGGGGCAGTTTTGCAAAGAGGGAATCAAATACAAGACAGGGATGAGACCAAGACATCTGAAAGTTTTTAAGATAGAGTTCAATAAATGAATAACAATAATTATTATATGAGGTAATGTCTGCAGTAGCTGGGTGGGGGAATGTAATGATTCAGGTGGTCCATTCCATCCTTTGTTACTATGCACCCATAGCCAACATTATTCTTTTCCCACAGCCACCAGAAAAAAAGAGAGGCTCCCATTACTTCTAATACAAGTGCTTTAATAAGAGTAAAACAGTCAAAATTGTGAAGGCTATGGAAATAGCTAGGATGAGACAGAGGTAATTTAGCAAGTGCAGCAGCACCTGTGTAAGATCGATGCAAGACAGCAATCCAATCCAGATGTAAAAAACAGAGGGTATTGACTTACAAGAGGCAGCTTTTTGCATAGCAATGGTGTGAACTTACTACAGCTGCAGTTTGATAAGTAATTGGAAAAGATAAGCTGTACAAAATGCATTTGCAAATGCATCTTTTAATATAGGCAGTAGGAATGAGAGCCATAGGAGGATGAGAGCAGGAGGGCTGTAAAGACATCAATCACTTCTAGTGATGTTAAAGGCAGCACATGAAAAAGCACCAGATGCTCTACCAGAATAATAACAATGATGCTGAGGACAGTTCTCATTAAACCGGGATTCACTTGGTGAAAGACAGACGTATTACCATTATTGGAAGTATCTGAACTGTTTGCACCAGCAAATGAAAAAAACAGGTCAGTGTGGATGAATATAAGTTCTTTTCCTAGAGAGTAAGGGCTGGACCAAAGAGGACTGAGTTACAACAGTCATGAAGTTACTGATCAGCATGAGTGGCATAAAACACCTGCTGAAGCCAAAAAGGATTAGTAAAGCTGCACAATCAGTGAAGCAAGGTGCATCACAAAAACATAACTCAAACCTGCATGTTTTTGTTCCTATTTCAGTACTTCTATTCAGTGTTCTGACACACTGCTTGTAAATGTGCTGCTGCAGTGTCTGATCCCCAGACAGTCTCTGAATCAGCTCTGTCACAAAACAAGATGATGTTTTTCTCTAAAACATAAGAACTTAGTTTCTGCAAATGTCTTGAGGGACACCATGTGCCACTGCCCTGGGGAGTTGTTTTTCTCTGCCAACACGCTGAATCCATGGGCATGAAAGAATTTTCTTTAGCACCATCCCTTTGAGTTCCTCCGTCTCCATTGATCTGTACAAAAGCTGAATTCCAGCCTCCTCCCTGTGCAGAGTTTTGCTGTAGTTGTGTTTCTGTTTTTTCTTTGCTGGACTTTTGGCTGACTGACAGTTATTTTGTTTTGGCAGATAGGGGTGAAGATGTGGTTCAAGACTCCCTGTTCTTACAGATGATCTCTGAGGAAGCTTCTGGAGTTTGCAGCTTTAAATAGATTCCCTTGAAAGAAATTACCTGAGACTTGCATATGGATTTGCAGAAGAGCAACACTTAGCACTGAACATGGGCAAATGAGTATTTTTTCTAAGGCCAGTGTGACAGTTAAGACTCTCTCCTACACGTATATCAGTAAATATCTGGTATAAAGAACCACATCTCTACTTATGGAAATCAAACAAACAAGCAAAAAAAATACAAGCTAAAACTACTGCATTGTTTGGTCTATTTCCCACATTTGCTTTAGTAATCATAGTTTGATTTCAATAACACATACTATTCAAACTCATATAACCATCATTATAGTCTGTAAATTAAGGAATCATGTTGCTAAGAAATGACGAGATGTTGATCTGTGACTAGGAGCAGCCATATGGAAAACATCCTGCTTTTGCTAACACATGTCCTATAGAGAATAAGGCAGAGTCTACACCATGGCAGTATCATGCTCTGTACTCAGGCTACTTCACGGTAGGTCTTTTCTAAAACTTTAGCAGGAAGAGCAGGTTTTATTAGTGTAATTTATCAGTCGTGATAATTTGGGCACAAACACAAGGACAGCAAGTTAGCACAGCAGGTCCTTCACCTCACAGCCTGTAGGTATGTGCACAACTGCAAACTGATGTAATGAGCCTTACCATCCACAGTTTTAAAAAGAGGAGGAGGAGTCTAAGGATATGGGTATGGCTATATAGATGGATATGGATATATGCATGGATAGCTGCAGGGAGAAAATATGGTATCTGACCTGCCTGCACAGCTGTGGTTTTCCTTTTGCCCTGGCAACGTTACTACACCGGTGATCTCCATTAGGCTGGCCACATGTGCAGCTCCGTAAGGGCTATCACTGAGCAGCTTCTCAAAGGCATGCTATTTGTCATGCAGGTGAAGAGCACCACTACCTACCGGGGTCATCCCACCAATTTCTCCTCCAGATCCTCCAACAGTCAAACCTCTGCCTCCTAGTAGCAGCAGCTGCAGGCTCCTGTGATGAGTCCCTCAGGCTGTGCCATTCTGGCTGAAAAAGAGGAAGATCTTAGTTTCCTGGATGACCTGTGCATTGTCAGGAGCAAGAGCTGAGCACTCATTCAGTGGTATCTTGGAAGGGACAGGGTTTGTATGGTGAATACCAAAAGCACCACAAGGGGAAAAAAGGAAGCATTTTGATCCCCAGTGAGTGCCAATGCCATACTTCCTCGTTCAGAGCAGAGAGCCCGGTCTTGTTTTATGATCTCCCACAGCACAAGGTGTATTCCCAGCCCCACTGGCCCAGGATAAACCACCATCCTGTGCTACTGAGCACTGTAGTCCCGGGTACTCATCAATTTCTCTTTCACCTACAATTTTCAAAATTGTTAAAGTGTTTTAGGAACAGGCATAGACCAGCATCCCACAGTGACTTGTGAGATGGACCTGTGCGCTTTTGGAAAATCTATTTTTATTGCAAATGTGTAGCCTGCACTTTAAGGTGCTGAGCATTGACGGCTGCCATTGACTTCACTAAATATTTAGTTGTCTGACTTGAAAACTAGGGACAACATGGTCTACTTTTTAAGTCCTCAATGAGGGAATCACAAGAAGAGCACAGATTTTGTAGAAGTCCTTGTAATTTAAATTACTAGAACAGTAAGGAGATTCTTTCACTGCATTTTGAACGCTGACTTTAAATATCCTCTTTACTGAAAAAATAAAGTCCTCATTAATCATACCCCTTTTTAAAATTCATTTGGCTTGCTTAATGAACCATTGGAAAACTTGGGATTTAGAACTTGAATACAGTTTGATCTCATCTGAATTGAATGGCTCCTTCATTTTCTCCAGAAGCTCTATTTCAACAACATTTTAATTTATAAGGTACTGTTTACTTAAGAAGTTGTTACAGGCTAAAGATTTTCCTGCAGCCTCAGGACTCCCTCTAGTGTCATTATAGGCAGCCGTGTTGGGCATCTGTATGGACCACTGCAGGTTTGTGTTTGCTTTAGATGAAGACTGCAGAGCATAAATCTGTACTTTCATATTTGTCTCTGCCATGTTAAGAAGCTTTGGTCCACTAAACTGCCCCACAACTCAGGAAATCCAAGCTGAATATTTGCCATCTGATAGATTGTTAAATTAAAATTAAGATGTCGAATTAAAATACCATTTTAATGCAGTAACTGTTGGGTTAATACTGCTTTATCTAAAGACTATTACTTTCTTTTATTTCATCTATAATGCAAAGCTGGAGATCTTTACATTATTAGCACAGAACCCCTCCTGACTGCTCACAGCCAGCATTCAATCATTCCCACCAGAATCATCCAGGCATATCTTCTGAGTGTTTTCACTTATCCACAGCAGTAATTTCAGCATAATTCATCCAAAACCAATGAAATCTGATACAAGTTGAGGTTTTTTAAATTGGTTGAAAGCCTGTGGGAACCTTCAGGAAGTCTTGGCTGCAGCTGCAATTCGCAAAGAATATTGGTAGTTGAAAATTGAATTGTAACTGATCTCTAAATGGTTTTTGGTACCACATGAAACTCCTTTCTTCTCAGTGGAACCTTTCTCCAACCAAACCCAATAAAAAGAAACTGATATACAGTGCATTATAGCGTTCAGTAACATCGTGCATTCTACTTTGACTAGTAGGCTGTCAGGTGCAAAGGCACATCTCCATCATGAATAGGAAAGAACCTGTCAACTAGCTGAACATCTTTTCTACATCTGCAGAGAAGTACTCAGCATTGAGGTTGACTTCTGGCTATGCAGCTGGCATAGAGCAACAGGGGAGGGAGAAAGAACACATACCAGAACATTTTACATACTGGATTTCTGCCTGTCTGACCGCATGACCAGGATTTTTGCTTAGGAAACAAGTCCTGTCATGCTTTCAAGACATAAGAAATCCTAGAATAATAAAAGCCAAAGATGATAAAAAAACCACAACCCCTTCCCCTTGGAACTGGAGGAACAAAGAAAAATTCAGATTTACATTTCTTAAGAAACCAGTGTCCTGCTGAAAGCTAGTAGGATTCAGTGCTGGAAACTCCTGAATGATTTATGGAAATGTGGCTTAAAGATATAGGTCATTTAGGCCTTTTCTCAAGATGTTGGCCTTTTTCTTCTCTGAAGTCTCTTAACGTTCATTTTAAATGACCATGGAGATTTCAGTCTGAGTCACAGCACCACACAACGGTTGAGGTGGGAAGGCACCTCTGGAGACCATCCAGTCCCACTCCTCTGCTCAAAGCAAGGTCACCTACAGCAGGCTGCTCAGGGCTGGGTCCTGTCAAGTTCTGAATATCAGCAATGATAAAAATCCCACAGCCTGTCTGGACAACCTGTTTCTGTGCTTGACTACCCCCAGTGTGAACATTTTTGTGTTTAAATTACATTTCCTGTATGTCAGTTTGTGCCCAGCTCTTGTCCTTTCACTAGGTATCCCTAAGAAGTTCTGCTCCCTCTTCTTCACATGCTCCTACCACCTGCTCACATACACATACACTAATGAGATCTCTCAAGCCTTCTCATCTCCAGGCTGAACAATCTCAGCTCTCTCAGACCACTCTCCTGTGTCAGAGTGGATTGCCTTTATTTGGATGAGAGGTAATTTTGAAACGATACTAAAAAAATTATTACTTTGTTTAAGGAAAACACTACTTCAGTAACTGCTGAGTTGCTCCCTAACATATTAATAGACTGATTCAATTTTTGTGACTGTGACCTGTGTAACTGCTATGTAGAACAATTTTAAAATTTCACTTATCCTAAAATAAATGCATCATATTTCCGAATGTCACCCTATACCATGAATCATGAGGTATTTTAAAGGAAGTAGTAATTTTCCACAAAAGTAGTTTGATGGCATTGTATCCAGTGTGATACCTTCAACTGCATCACAGACTTGTTTTCCTCCTCTGAACTCAGACCTCCAGCTAGCAATCTGGTCCAGTATGGAAGTGAGCTTGCTTGCACAGTGTCCTGCATTTCATGTCACCAACCCTGCAGGTGATACTGGGGCTCTCTCAGTCCCTGTCCCGCTATCTCTGCATTTAGCTTCAAAACAACTCGTATGTAGGGGATATTCTCACTTACCTACCTCCTGCCTGTCATCCAACTTTCTTGCTGCACTGTTTTCCCCCTAATGAGGTTTTGAATACTCCTTCCCAATGCCTACAGTGCAAGGGATGTTGTCTGTTTTGAGAAGGACTCTCATGGCAAACTTCTCTGCATTGGGTTAGGGAAGCCAAATACTCCTAGGTTGGGATACGTTAAACACAAAAAGGCGAAAATTTTCCCCAAGCTTCCCCACAACAGGAGAGTTTCACTGCTGTATGCCTGGAAGTCTGTTTTTCCAGACTCAGTCATATCATTGATTGTTATCCTGCATTAAATCCTTTTATTTTTTTTTTTTCCTTCTTGTTCACACCTTTGACTGGTGCCTTTTTACAATTCCTTGTCTGTAAATCTTCCAAGTGCTGGTCTGAAGAGAATCAAGCTTATTAGGCCTCTGCCTTTGAGATCTTGAATAAAGCTGTTCAGCCGTATTTGGGTGAAGACCGCTCCCTGTTATTTCCCTCTGGGCACGGATCCCTGCTCCTGTCATCTACATTATTCTAAAACCATAGAGACAGCAAAGCCTGACAAAATTTGCTTAGGAAAATGTAGACTAAATGGTGACTGCAAACCTCAAAGAAAGAGAAGAACCAGACAGCTGGACCAGAAGAGAGCTTTATGCCATTGCCATTGTTCTCCTTTCTGCACGGTTTTGGAATACTATCTGGGTTACTTCCTCTGCTTGCTTAGTGTCAGATTGCAGGTCAGAGATTCCAGTCCTGCGTGTAAGGCAGTAGTAACGAGCTAAAAAAAAAAAAAAAAACCAAACAAAAGGGCACCTGTTGAGGCATATCGCCAGCTGATAACATCCGAGAAAGCTGTGGGGCTGCAGGGCAGCCGTTCCTGGCAAGGAGGAGGTGTATAACCCAAGGCATGTCTGCACGGCTCAACGAAGGGCTCCGAGGGGCTCCGACACGAGTCCAACAAGCATGCTCTTTAAAACATTTTTAAACAAACCCCCCAGCAGCCCGGCCTGGCCGCACGGTGTGATTATGGCTGAGGTGACCGTGGTGCCGGAGGCCCGGCGCTGCCCTGGCGGGACCCGCCGCTCCCGAGAGGGGGCTGTATGGGGAAGCGAGCGGCCCCTCTACCATCCCAGGCTGGTGTTTCTGGAGAGGGGGCGGGACACGGGAGGCGCTGCCCCGGGG